>SNQJ01S0001496.1:109215-123603 GCA_010110895.2 Picea sitchensis | reverse complement strand
TTGTTGTCACAAAAATCTTATATCCAACATTTTGTGTATTT
Source organism: Picea sitchensis (assembly GCA_010110895.2). Taxonomy (NCBI): domain Eukaryota; kingdom Viridiplantae; phylum Streptophyta; class Pinopsida; order Pinales; family Pinaceae; genus Picea; species Picea sitchensis. The sequence goes on along the minus strand of SNQJ01S0001496.1, from coordinate 123,562 downwards.
ACACCCTCTTTCGTTATGAAACTAAACTTGTAATGGTGATTATGCTAATTTTAAATCTAAGGAGATTCTTACCAAGTAGGAAAAGAGCAACAAGAAACATAGGCAATTTGGGCACTCTGGTATGGAAACAGTGATCCTATTGATGGTTCTATGCAGAGGTGTCCATTGGAGGTGGCATCAACTCATGTTGGGTCTTCAATGTGGGTAATTTCATGTGTTATGGCTAAGCAGTCTCTAGCCTCTCAGTTCCTATTAGTTCTGGTGTCATTGGTGCTTCATTTCGGAACAACCAAACATGGTTTTTTTGGTCTTTCCTTTCTTTCAACAGGTTGAAAACTGATTTTTATTTTTGGGGTTTGTCTAGCCTGGTTTTTTTATCTATCCCCTTCACTTTTCTTCTTGACCTTTTCTTTGTGAAAGGCATATCTAGAAAAATCATGGAAAATTCTAATATGAAAGAAGATTGACTTGGGTTCTCTGCAAACAAATATAAATAAACCAAGCCAACATTAGTGCACTAATGCTAATTTCCTCCAAAATTACTAAGCTAGAGTAAGCTAGTGTCACACACATTGTGAACATTATGAATCTTCTCCGTCAAAATCAATGGATTGACTCTCTAGAGGTTGAGTGCAATAGACTTCATTCTCTAGTTCTCTTTCAACATATGGATTGGGACTCTATCTTTCTTACAATAACCATGGCACCGGAAACTCACTACAAGCAGGGTTTGTAGAGGATGAAACACTATATTAGAATCGTAGTCTTATGGAGAGTCAAGACCCAAGATCCCCTCATTCAGAAGAGGGGCGAGAAGCATAAGGCAATGTTCTTTTCTGATTGATCTTGGATGTTCTTTAGAGTTGTAAGTATTTTGTGTCAATTTGTCAATTAAGTTACCAGTAGAAATACTTGGAACTCTTGTTTGGAAAAGGTGTTATCGTATACAGTAGCTACTCTAGAAATACATATAGTTTTAGTGCAATCCTTGAACTTTTCTTTAATATTATCACTGCTTCGACACAACCATCTTTTGAAAGAATACAAGTTTTTGTTTTGGTTTAAAAAAAACATTATTTATTACACTTTTATTATTGTTGTTTTAATATATAAAATTTTAATAAATGATTATTTTGATAAAATGAATTAAAAAGTGAACAACTTTAACATTTCAATGAGTTTATTTGTTTTCCATGAGGTAAAGTTTTGTCTCCATCTACTTATTTTTTTGAAATTTTCAAGATTTTGATCTTTTCAAAATGGGTTAAAACATCTAAAGACAAAATTTTATGGTCAAAGTTCCCATCAATTAGGTGGAACTATACCTTCGAACAAAATCCTTACTGAATTTGAAGAATAATTTCAACAAAAAATTGTTTCTTCTCTTTTTAATTTACTCCTTACTTTGACCCTATCGTTTCATTTTTATTATATTATTTTACTCACTTGTTTTTCTTTCACTTTTTTTTTTTATTCCTTAATCATTATTGGAAGCACAAGGGAGTGTTCACTTCTAATTGATCTTGGATTTTCTTTCGAGTTGATCTTGGATGTTCTTTTGAGTTGTAAGTATTTTGTGTCAATTTGTTAAGCAAGTCACCAATAGAAATACCTGGAAATCCTGAGAAGGTGTTATCGTATATAGTAGTTACTCTAGAAATATGTATAGTTTTAGTGCAATCCTTGAACTTTGTTGAATGTAATCACTGCTAAATTTGGTCATGATTTNTGTTAAGCAAGTCACCAATAGAAATACCTGGAAATCCTGAGAAGGTGTTATCGTATATAGTAGTTACTCTAGAAATATGTATAGTTTTAGTGCAATCCTTGAACTTTGTTGAATGTAATCACTGCTAAATTTGGTCATGATTTTGATATTTAAAAAAAAAAGTTAAAACATCTAAAGACACATTTGTATGGTCAAAGTTCCCATTAATTAGGTGGAATTATACCTTCAAACAAAATTCTCACTCAATTTGAAGAAGAATTTCAACAAAAAATGGTTTGTCCATTTTTTAATTTACTCCTTACTTTGACCTTATCTTTGAATTTTTATTATATTATTTTAGTCACTTTTTTTTTCTTTCCCAATAAAATTATTTGGAATCCTTAATAATTATTGGAAGTTGAAGGCATTGTTCACTTCTCACTAATCTTGGATGTTCTTTCTAGTTGTAAGTATTTTGTGTCAATTTGTGAAGCAAGCAACCAATAGAAATACGTGGAACTCGTGTTTGGAGAAGGCATTATTGTATATAATAGTTATTCTAGAAATATGTATAGTTTTAGTGCATTCTTTGAACTATGTTGAGTGTAATCACTACTAGGTTTGGTGAAGCCATCTTTTCAAAGAATACAAATTTTTGTTTTGGTTAAAAAAAATATTATTTATTGCATTTTTATTATTACTGCTTTAATATATAAAATTTTAATAAATTATTATTTAGATAAAATGAATTAAAAAGTGGACAAGCTNTTCCATTTGGTAAAGTTTTGTCTTCATCCACTTTTTTTTTAATTCTCATGATTTCGATCTTTTTAAAATGTCTTTAAAACATTTAAAGACAAAATGTTATGATTAAAGTTCCCATCAATTAGGTGGAACTATACCTTCTAACAAAACTCTTACTGAATTTGAAGAAGAATTTCAACCAAAAAAAATGGTTTGTCCACTTTTTTATTTACTCCTTACTTTGACCCTATCTTTTTATTTTTATTATATTATTTTATTCATTTTTTTTTTTTCACAAAAAATTTAGTTGGATCCATTTCAACATTTAGAAGTGCAATTTAAACAACAAAAAATTGTAATTTCATACCGATTTATGTTGTTGAATTACGACTAAAAAAGCAAAAACCTAGAACACTTAGACACCAACAATTTATTTGTATTCTTTAATTATAAGTGAAATGGCTACTCTAAATGTTGAAATATTTTTAAACTCCCATCTCTATAAATTTTATTCTAACTACAATACCTCATGCTTTACATGTATCTTACCATATTAAATATCGATAATGAATGTCTTTATTATCACTACGCATCAAGTTATGTTTTACATTTAAAAAATGAACAGTAAAAAATGTTATATTCTTCTAAATATCGATAATGAATGTTTTTATTATCACTACCCATCAAGTTATGTTTTACATTTAAAAAATGAACATTAAAAAATGTTATATTTTTTTTTATTGATTAAATTTAATATTTGTAAATATTTAATAAAAAGGGGTCCATGTATTCGCATTTTTTCCAATGATGATGATGAATGTGCATTAAAACTAATTCATCCAAATATTTTTCTTATTGACTAAATTGAATATTTGTAAATATTTAATAAAAATGGGTTCATGTATGGACATTTTTTCCAATGATAATGATGAATGTGTATTAAAATTAATTCATTAAAATATTAAAGTAGTGATGATGATTATGACAATGATGATGATTGTATGATGGTAGTAATCGTATGATGGTGGTGAATGTCCACTAAAACCAATAAATCAAAATATCAAAGTAGTGATAAAAATGATGCCAGTGGTAGTTAATTTTCACTAAAACTAATTTATTGAACTTTCAAAAAAAATGATAAAAAAATATTTAAAGTGTTATGTTAAAATTCAAAAAAACTTTTCTAAATCTCCATAATTTTAATAAATTAAAAATATTAATATTGTTGTCACAAAATTCTTATATCCAATGTATATGCACCCTCTTTCAGTATGAAACTAAACCTGTAATGGTGATTATGCTAATTTTAACTCTAAGGAGATTCTTACCAAGTAGGAAAAGAGCAACCAAGAAACATAACTAAGTAACTCATAAATTAAATATTATTTTAAGTTGAAAATATTTTATAGATGATTTCCAAGAGGGAACACGGAAAAATTACTCTATTCATAAATGTGATGATTTGGTAATAAAAATTTATCTTCAAATTAAATATTATTTAATTTAAAAATATATAATAGATTATTTTGAAAAAGGAAATAATTAAAAATATATAATAGATGATTTTGAAAAAAAATAAATTATTTGACTTATAAATTTGATGTTTTGTTTTAAGTTTTGTTTTTTTTTCATTTAAATTGTATTTCAAAATACATAAATAGATTTAGCTTATTAAAAAATTTCATTTGGATTATACAAATTCCCCCACTCAAATTTTAAACAAAATTTAAACAAAAAAATTCCAAAACCTAAAACAATTTACTTGTTATTTTACCTCTATAAACCTGATACATTTTATAATTTACATTTAATTCAATACATAAATCAAAATAACATATAATAATAATATATAATTAACTCAAAAATTAAAATAACATTATTTAAATCGAATTCTGTAAGTAATAAGGCGAAAGTATTCAAATTTACAAACAGTATTATATTCACATATTTAAAAACTCCGGATGGGTGATATATATTTACGAACTCTTGTTCAATCAGTAAAATAATGAACTGAGAAAGATTTTTTATTATTATTTTGCTTCATGGCATTCATTTGTAATTACTGTTTCGGAAGTCCACTCAAATTTTCTTAATTTTCATAATGACATCACGAGAAAGTTAAATATGAATATCGATGTGCCATTAAAGTAAAAATCTTGCCGTCGATTTGATGAAAGTAATATAATTTTTATTTATTTAAAAACAAACCAAAAAAGTAATNGTAAAATAATGAACTGAGAAAGATTTTTTATTATTATTTTGCTTCATGGCATTCATTTGTAATTACTGTTTCGGAAGTCCACTCAAATTTTCTTAATTTTCATAATGACATCACGAGAAAGTTAAATATGAATATCGATGTGCAATTAAAGTAAAAATCTTGCCGTCGATTTGATGAAAGTAATATATTTTTTATTTATTTAAAAACAAACCAAAAAATAATATAATTTTTATTTATTTAAAAACAAACCAAAAAATGTGATGTGATAAGGAATCTTGGAGCAGCACGCCGTTCGTCAAGCTTATCCTTCTGGCCGACTATTTTACTTTTCCGAGTTTCTGTGTACGTCAAACTCCTTTTATTTTGCCGTCGGTGACAACGCATAAGATTTAATGTAACAAGTCTGTCATAGCATAACGTATGTGCTATCTTATATAAAGATCGTCTTCAGGTTGTTTTACTGGATTGTTGGAAGGTAAGACTTTTGGGATTAATCAAACAATTTCATCATATCTCCTTTGCTCATATATATATATAGAGAGAATAACCAAGTGGCAGACAACCTTTGAAAACAGATTTTACTCAAGGATCCTGGTAAGATATTCTTCTTTTAGTGTGTGGAGGATCAAGAGGGCCCACTATTATCACTTGACTTTTACTAGAAGGCCAACTTTGGGTCTTGCATGTTTAGTTTTTTTGGTTATTAGCAGGTCCATGATATTATCATAGTTCTTATGTTTATCCAATGTATTGGACTTGGCTTTTGTTTGGAATGCTCTGTGTGGATGTTGTGTCCTTTGTTGTTATGAGGTCGACAATTCTCATTTTGCGGATTTAGCAATGTACGGGGGATTATAATGTTGGTTTTTGATCCACAGTGGAATGGGGATCCATTGGTCCTGATTTGGATATCAGATGTATTGAATCTCATGTCAATGATCAGTTTATATTTCTAATATAAATAAAAAGTGCAATTTTTGTGGAAAAAAAATGTGCTATGTCACAGGTTCATTAAGTGGACCTTGTGCTAGAATTTTCAAAATTATCTTAACAATATCCAAAAGAGATCAAGAATCACTCCAAGACACTATGCATTAATGGAGAACATTATCACGATCATAACACAAAATGAAGTTGTAGTCTAAACGTTATAAGTTTTGGCTTTTCTCTGTTTATTTTTGCACAAAATCCGGTGAGAAATTGTTGGATTTGCATATTTGAGTGGTTAATTCTGTGTAATCCAAGTGCACTAGGGGGATGAATCTATTTCTACTTTCAGAAATGCAATTTAAACAATAAAAAATTGTGATTTCATGCAGATTTATATTGCCGACAAAAAAAACCAAAACATAGAACATTTAGACAACACCCAAAATTAATAATTGAACTTCCATTTACGGTGATGGTCTCTCCCCTCAAATATGAATGCCATCATTGAAATCATCATCACTACAAACAAGAACTAGGTCGACCAGAATTGAACAATGTGTGTTGGGTTGCATGAAAGAAAGGTAGGTTGGCCATTATGATTTCACCAGGTATTACCTTCCTTCGACAATTCTATCCATGAAGGGCTAAATATCAGGCCATGAAGGAAGTGGATAATCTACAAAAAATCCACGATGGAGAGGGGATACCATGTTGGCTTCAATTTTCAAGCTACTAAGAAAACGAGAATTGGAGAGCATCATTATTGAGAGATAATAAGGCGTTAAAGAGGCGACAACATCTTGATCATGGAACATTGATCATTTATCATTTATATCCCAATGCAAGCGCAAAGCCTGGTGCTGGTGCAAACCCTACTAACTCTAGTACGGAAAAAGGCAGAAGGAGAACTATGCAAATGTTTAAAAATTTCTCTAAACTTTCAAAGCAAAAATGATATATTTCCTCATAACAATATGTGCATGTTCCTTATGTAAGCATTGGTGTAAATGGATTTGGTCCTAAGGCGAGGACATGTACACAAGTCACCATGCGATATCTTGATAATTTTAATATAGAGGTTTGAGATATTAAAATTAAAAATGTTTGTTGAAAAAAAATAAAACTTGAACATGAACGATTTTTTTTTCATTTTCAAATATTAAATTATTGAAAATAGGAGCGATCAATAACTTTTTTTTATTGAAAAGAGGAAATATCAATAACTTTTTTTTTTTTAAACAACAAAAATACCATTAAGTTAGGCACATTTGTGTTACTCACTTTTCTGTAAACTTAATTACATTCGTATTTCTCTCCTTCTTTTGCTTTTTCAAGAAATGATATATCCATTTTAACCCTCCTTTCAAGGTGTTGACATGTACTTGCTCAACACTCCCACTACATGGGAAATGTCTAGTCGAGTGTAGACCATCACATACATTAGACTACCAACAACACTTGCATAGGGAAGGCGTGCCATGTCCTCTATTTCTTCTTGTGTCTTTGGACACTGTTCAACAGTAGGCCTTGCTCCCATGAGAATTGGCACCTTTACTGGTTTGCAATCCTGCATGTTGAAATGTTTCAGAATTGTTTCAATATACTTCATCTAATTCAACTATAGCTTTCTAGCGCTCGATCTCTCTTAATCTCCATTCCTAGAATGAAGTTAGCTTCACCAAGATCCTTCATGTCGAACTTGGACGATAACTGCTTCTTCACCTCCTTTATTGTTTCCATGTTGTTTCCAATCAGCAACATGTCATCGACATACAAAGCTACATATATGAAATGCCCACCTTCTTCCCTGGAATATATGCAATGAACAATTTTTCTTCTCAAAAATCCAAAACTAAGGATGTATGTGTCGAACTTCTGGTACCACATCCTTGGCGATTGATTTAGACCATAAAGGGATCTTTTCAGTTTTCACACCAACTCTTACTTTCCCTTTACTACAAATGCTTCAGGTTGTTTCATGTAGATTTATTCTTTCAGGTCCCCATGGAGGAACGTTGTCTTCACATCTGTATGTTCTATTTCCAGATCAAATGTTGCAGCCAGAGACATTAGTGCTCTAATGGAAGTCATTTTTGCAACAGGGGAAAAAATCTCATTGGAGTCGACTCCCTCGACTTGGGAATAACCTTTCGCTACCAGTTGAGCTTTGAACTTCTCGTTCTAATCAACTTCTTCAAGCTCAAACTTACCTTCGAAATCTCTGAAGACCATATCTCAATTGTACATTGTTCTCCTTGATGCAGGATCCCAGAGCTTTTATCATTTCATTCCTTCTTTGTATCCAATTGAAATACATTTGATTTCCTTCTTGTCCAGATTGATCCTCTTTTCCTTGGGAACATGCACAAATGCATCACAGCCAAATACTTTGAGATATGCAACCGAAGGCTTCTTACCAAACCATATCTCATATGGATTTGTGTCGACTAGGACCGACGAAGGAAACATATTCACCAGTTATCTTGTAGTGTCGACTACCTCCACCCAAAATTCTTGTGCAAGCCCAACACCACTGAGCATGTTCCTTGCCTTATCCATCAATGTTCTATTCATTCTCTTGACAACTCCATTTTGTTGTGGGGTATATGGTGTGGTTTTTTGGAATGCTATGCCACACTGCTTACATAACTGATCAAATTCCTTTCCACAGAATTCACCACCATTGTCAATTCTCAACACTCTAATCCTTTTCTCTGCTTGGTTTTCCACAAGAGATTTAAACTCATTAAATCTCTCAAAAACCTCTGATTTCTTCCTAAGTAAATATATCCAAGTCTTCCTGGAAAAATCATCTGTGAAGGAGACATAATACAAGGATCCACCAAGTGAAGGCACTGTAACCGGGCCAAACACATCACTATGCACCAAATCTAGAATCCCACTTTCCCTTGTCACTCCAGGTGGGAACCTCACCCGACTTTGTTTTCCATATATGCAATGTTCACAAAAGTCGACCTCTAAACCACATTCAGGAAACCTTCGACCGTACCTTTGATTTTCATATATCAAAGTCATTTTTCTCCAATGTGTCCCATCCTCTCGTGTCATAACCTGATCGGGTTGATTTTATCATGTCTTGTCGAGTCAGCTTGTACCGACTTAGCTCGAGTCGAGTCGAGTTGAGTCGTAGTCGAGTCGATTTCAGGCACAATGATGTTGTTGCATCCAATCAAGTCGAAATTCCCTAACAACTTGTATAGGGTACCAATCTGAACTCCTTTCATTAAGACCATCGCACCTCTAACCATCTTGCACGAATCCTTATGAAACAGAGTATGCACACCTGCATCACTCATGTTGCTGACAGATATCAGGTTTCTTTCCAAACTCAAAATGTGTAGTACACATGGAAGGGTTCTTTTCTTCCCATCCCGCGGTATCAGTTGAACTCTTCCTCGTCCGACAATTTTGTTTGTCGTTTCGTCCCCTAAGAACAGATCACCCCCATGATATCGTTCATATTCGCAGAACCATTCTTTATGTGGTGTCATATGATAGGACGCTCCTGAGTCGATCAACCAAACATCTTGATCCAACTATGTACTGGTAGACTCCAAGTACACATCACCTCCTTTATTCGGGGTTGTCTTTCGCTCAGTGAACTACTTCTCATCGGATCCAGCACTAACTTTTGTTTCCTTCGACTTACAGTCCTTTTTATAATGCCCATATTTACTGCATTTCCATCATCTTCACATCAGTTGAACCGGGGATTTAGATCTACCCTTCAACTTGAACTTTCTACCAGAGAATCTTCCTTTATCTCTATCTATTGGTCGACCTCTCACTACTAGAGCATATTTTGTTGATCCTTCCATGTTCTTCCTTCTCATTTCTTTCGACAGCAGAGAAGCAACAACGTCCTCTAGTGCTAGTGTGGTTGTATTACTCCCAATAGCCATGAATAAGCTATCCCAGGAGTCTGAAAAAGAATATAATAGGTTGATACACTTCTCCTCATCACTCATCCTCAGACGATATAGTTTATTTCTGAGAAACAACTTATTTACCATAGATTTCAACTAGTATAAGCTTCCCAACTTGTCCCACAATTTCTTGGTTGAATCTTCACCTGAGACATTCAGTAGCACCAAATCTGCAAGACAAAGTTGAATCATACATTTTTCTCTTCTTTTGAGTTTCTCCCATTCTTCCGTCGACATGCCTATCGGTTGGGTACCTGGATAGATCATTGTCCATTGTTCTCAATCTATAAGAAGATCTTTCATTTTAAGCTTCTAAAGCTCAAAATTATGCCCATTGAATTTTTCTAATTCTAGTATATGGAACTGCTTGCCATTCTTTACCACGAAATTTAACACAATTTATGACTTACAACTCTTATTGTACCTAGGGTTTAGTTCTCATATTCAAGATTGGTAAATCAAGATCTGATATACAAGCCAAAGCATGATAGCGCTCTGATAACTCACTTGTCAAGGAAGACCAAAGATCTGATAGCACATGTAAGGAAATGAGACACTTAAACATTAAACCTAGCAGAAGAGAAGAATAATTTAATCAAGAACGAAAAATGACACAAACAATCACACAGTACACCGATATTTTACTCTGGAAACCCTTAACCGGGAAAACCAAAATTCCTTGAGTGTTTTTCTCTCTTGTTTTCTTATTCAATCTGAATAAAAGGTTATATGTCTAACCTTGGTCCACACCTAAGACACAATCGACATCATACCCTCTTGCATGCGCAAGAACAACCCTCTAGCCAATCCATCTTACATCTACATGACCAACAACCTACGATTTACACATGCATTGATCCGGATTATTTTTGGAACGAAATGAAAGTAGATATATTACAATGAAATACTCATGAAAATTGCCAGAAACAGAGAAATACAACAATACTAGATTTATATTAATGAAAGAATTGTAAAGAGATTGTAAAAATACAGAGTGCAAGACTCGCGAGAATGGTGGTAGCTTTATCTCAGAGAAGAGATGTGACGGCTAAGATCATTCACAAGAAGATGATTACAATGAGGCTTTGAAGGCCTTTTTATGATAAACATGAATGCCAAAACCCTAGACATCCAAAAACCTATCCCTAGGAGATGAAACATCAAAAGTCATGTGGGCTTCGTTTGGGTAAGTTAGTACATTAACTTCCTAGGGTCATAACTTTCGCATACGATCTCCATTTTAGGCCCATGATAGCCCATTGGAAATGTCTTTTCGAGAACTATGCATTACACTGTCAAAATCTAACTTCGTCTATAGTTTGACTGTGGTGAGCAAAAAAAACACTATTTAGGTCCCCAAAACAACCCTGGAAGTAAAACAAGATGTGTTGACATGAAAACATACAAAATAATCCAGTTGGATTAGGTGGGAGGCCACCAATATCAACCTGGAAGATGTGTAGGGCTTCAGAAAAGCCCGAAACTGTAGAACCAACAATTACAAAGAAGTACAAAAGAACGTGTTGCAATAAAAACTGAAAAGAGGAGCCAGTTGGATCAGGCGGGTGGCCACCAATATCCACCTAGATCAATCCCCCCCCCTTAGGAATCAGTGGTCTCCATTGCGTCGAGTGCCTAGGGAAGAGGGGAAATAATTTTATGAATCCAACACTTGGTGAGTTGTGTGCCTTGTTGGAGAAGTTGTTCTTCTTGGCTTGTGGAAGACTTTCGCAAACCTGTTGTTGGAGAGGTTGAATTTGTTCCATCAACCTGTTGTCTCTAGGTTGGATGGGGCATTATGTAGGCACCATTGTAGGTGAATAAACAATATCTTTTGTATCTTCGACAAAAACAAATTGTTGGATAAAAGGTGTTGAGGCTGCAGTGGTTGTAGTGGTCTTTTGTGCATCCTTTGAAAAAATTGTGTAGAGGTTGAATTTTGCAGTATGAGAGATTACCTTGCGGTGTTGTTTTGGTGGAGCAGTAGTCATAACTACCTCTAGTATCTTGTAGAGATGACCTCCCAGAGTAATAATGACACTACGGGGTCTAGACTGGTAGACAACATGATGTTTCCACATATATGGTTGGCCCAAAACAACATCCCATACATCAAGAGGGGAAATATCACACACTACCTCATCCTTTAAGGGATGGATGCCATAGGATAGGAGACATTGTTGGCTAACGCGAAGATCTTGTCCTTAGTGAAGCCACCTGATTTTGTATTTTTGTGGGTGTGGTGTTGTTGACAACCCCAACTATTTGACGACCTCAGCTGAGATGAGGTTCTTCTAGTTTTCGTTATCAACAATTAAATGCAATGGGGTCCCCTTCAACCACATCTGTGAATGGAATAGGCACTCCCCCTCTTTAGGATCTACTAGTTCTTCTAGCTGAATTGTTGTGGTCGCGACAGTAGAAATGGGGTTTGCGTAGATGATATGTCTGTTTTCAATATTTTGTGGATCGAATTCTAAATCAGGGTTCGACTCTGTGTCTTTGACCTTGGTTACCAATGAATTTTTCGAGTGACATTCATCGTTTTTACTTTACCCTTTTTGTCCTGTGTCTTGGACTGGTTTTCTAGAGGTTGTTCGTTAGGGTCGTCTTTACCGTTCTTTAGTTGTTTCATATTTGTAGACAAATTCCCATTTGTTCTAGTGCCTAAATTCCTGCTCGATTTTGACAGTATATCAATAGGAAGCTCCCAATGATGATATTTTTAGGAAATCCATTTTGGTTTGGATGTACCTATGTAGAGCCCCATGGTATTTCAGAACCATATGTCGCTCGGAGTCTTTGATACTCAACTTGGTGTGCAAGGTATGGAAAGTGTTTGTGAACTTTGACACTGTTTGGCTCTTCTCTTGTCACAGTGTGGTCCATCTCATGTACTGGTCTTCATAGTTATCAACGAGATAGTATTGTTCTTTGACCGCATCCACAAAAAAATCCCAAGTGGGCTTGACCCCATATATTCCAGATTCCTCTATGGAACTTTTCTCCCAGTAAGTTTCCCACCAATGTTTGACATGGGGGAGAACCTTGAGGAGTGCGAAGGTGATATTTTCCCTGTTGGAAAAATTTTGAACAGAGAAATAACCTTCTAATAGATTTAACCATTTTTCTAGGGCATCTGCATCTATTTGACCTTTAAATATGGGAACATCAAAATTAACTTGTACCTTGAAGGGAGAGGTTCCTCCAAAATGGTTGCTTGATGAAGATGCATCTGTTTCGATCGGCAGGCGTTGAAGGATGTGTGCAAAATTCTCCATCATTTCGTCGCATTGTTGTGCAAGAGCTTGCTCAAGAAATAGGTTAATAGAATCTTCTACTTCGTCGTTTTTCTTTTTTTTTGCCATCGAGGGTTTCTTGGGCATGCGATAGTGATTGTCCTCAAGAGAGACAAACTTGAGACCCAATTGGCTATACTCGGACCTCGTCGGGGACATGCATTGAAAAATGATCAAGAGCAACCTACTCTGATACCACTAATTCAGATTATTTTTGGAACGAAATGAAAGAAGAGATATTACAATGAAATACTCCTGAAAATTGTCAGAAACAGAGAAATACAACAATACTTGGTTTCTATTAATGAAATAATTGTGAAGAGACTGTAAAAATATAGAGTTTAAGACTCGTTAGAATGGTGGTAGCTTTATCTCGGAGAATAGATGTGTCGGCTACACTCATTTGCAAGAAGATGATTACAATGAGGCTCTAAAGGCCTTTTTATGATAAACATGAATGCCAAAACCCTAGACATCCAAAAACCTAACCCTAGGATATGAAACATCAAAAGTCATGTGGGCCCCGTTTGGGTAAGTTAGTACATTAACTTCTTGAGGTCGTAACTTTTGCATATGATCTCCGTTTTAGGCGATTTGTGTTTTACATAAATACTTGATTTTTATTAATGAAATAATTATAAAGAGACTATAAAAATACAGAGTGCAAGAATCGCTAGAATAGTGGTAGATTTATCTCAGAGAAGAGATGTGACGACTACACTCATTCGCAAGAAGATTATTACAATGAGGCTCTAAAGGGATTTTTATGATAAACATGAATGCCAAAACCCTAGACATCTGTTACACATCAAAATTACTCACTTCAATGATGACCTATTGTCATCATTACAAGTGTCGCAAGTGTCTCATTTTGGTCGCAAGTGTCGCAAACATCATACTGTCATCTTGCTTATGTCGTGTCTTGAATGACATCACAAGAAACACTTGAAGACACCCTCAAAGACTCGTTAAAGAAGGAGAAATCATTTGACAAAGAGTGCAAAGCCTTTTCCTTGAGAAAGACCACTTTAAAATGAATTTTGAAGGGCAACACTCCCCTACCCACTAGCAGGGAGCGCTAGAGCTCCTTGGCCTCCTTTGGGGGAGCATTGTAGCGCTCTGTGCACCATTCTGGGGGAGTGTTATGCTGTTGAGAAAATCAGGGGAAGATCCCCCTTATCTCTGAAGTTAATTTGATTCGAATCTGAGGTCAAGGCTAGATCTTAGGGAGGATCCACAACTTATGGGGAAAGATCCTCAACCTATCCCAAGAATCTCTAATGTAGTTAGGCCTCTCCAAGCCTATATAAGGAGGCCTCCTCATGGTGAAAGGGGGAGACATTGAAGGAATCAAACTTATGATCTCATAAGGGAGATAATCAGTGAAGCATAGTCATTTTGTTTGTGGATCATTTGAGAAAGGGGTTGGACAAGGAGATCTTGGTGAGGCTGTTGCATCTGCATCTACAGTTGTAAGCACTTTGCTTTGTTTTCATTA
>SNQJ01S0001496.1:85762-109167 GCA_010110895.2 Picea sitchensis | reverse complement strand
GGATTGCAGGGCTTGTTGAAGAGCTTGAGGATCAGAGCTCAACTTTGACTGGGCAAGGGAAAACATCATAAAAAGGTACATCTTCTTCCTCTTCTCTATACATTAGCTTAGCTAGGTTTAAAGGGATGTCAGTGATCAAAGTTATCACCTTTCTGTCTTGGTCCTAGAAGTCTAGGATCCAAGAGGGAATTCACCTATCTGCAGGGGGATTCTCCTGTAATAGAAATTGGCAACTCCACTGCTTTGCAAAACCCCCGATCAAGGGCCACATTGAGGAATTGTGGTCTCCTCAAGTTCTTTAAGATGCAGAAGATGAAGAAGGAAGTTCTCCTCCTTGATTACATGATTGGGTTGTGTAACACTGCCACATCATTGAGCTCATGCTCACGCTCCCTCCACTCAATCATGTTGTTTTCCAAATATAACCTACAACCATCATCAACAAAAGACCATTAGTCATGCCACATTAACAATTTTTGGGTAATTTAAACTTTAAAATTGATTTTCTTTTGTTTGTCATGTCAGTGCCCCCTTGAGATTTTGATCAGAGCACCAACGCTTCCCCAATGGGCTTACCAGAGCGCTCAAATTTCAAGTAGCACCCCCCCTAACTTTTTGGAGGAGTGTCGAGCCCTTTTTGGCAATTTTTGTGCATTTTTGGCAGTGCCCCCTTAACCCTTTGAACGGAGCGCTAACACCCTCCCAACAAGCTTAGCAGAGCGCTGAAAAAATTGAGTAGCACTCCCCCTAGCCTTTTAGGGGTGCGTCGAGCCTCTTCGATGCTTAGAGACTAATAGGGCATCATTTTTAAAACAAAACAATTACCTAAAAATGAATTGTAAACCATGCAAAATGTTTGGAAGAAGCAGAGGACCAACCTAATCCAGACGGAGAAGGAAATAGATGTTCATAGCTCCGGCACCGATGAGTCCAAGAATCTCCCTCCAAAGACAATTTCTCCACTACTAAAAGTTTTGGCACAAATGAATTGGTAAAAGACATTTTTTACCCTATATTACTATTATAGATTTCATTTTTGCTAAAACCATAGTTATTTTGGGTTTTTGAAAATCATTTTTGGAGGTACTATTAATACCCTGGTATGCAGTTTTATCATTATTGGCAGGTTTCAGAGCAGTTTTGTTCGATTTTTATCTTGTCGCATTAACAAGCATGGTCTTAGTTCCTTATCACGCTTGAAAAAACATGAGAACGCACTGAGCAAACTTTTATCTCTTTTTCGGACTCGCATGGATACACAAAAAAGGAACACCCCGGAGTCATCTTTAATCTCTTTTCAGACTCTTTAAACATGAAAATATTGTCGAGTGACCTTGTTTCCTTTCCCACTCATTAAAAGGCTTGAAAGGGCGTATTTCGAGTGATAATTGATCTCTTTTTCGGCCTCGCGAGACTAACATTACGAAAAAGGACAGCACTAGAGTCGTCTTTAAGTTCTTTTCAGACTCTCTAAACATGAAAAATCACTGAGTTTACCTTCTCTGGACTCGTTAAAAAATATACATTGAAGGGCCCATACGGGACCGAACCCTTACTTCTTCCAGTTCGTTAAACAAAGGAAGAGGGACTTACCGAAGGTGAGTTATATCAAGCATGTGTTACCCTCCTCGAGCTCGTTAAATTAAAAAGAGGTACTCGTCTATTTGGATGGGGGGGAATTTTGAAGGAAGCAAGCCAAGCAGTTTTTGAAAACATCACAAGTCACTCTTACAGCCGCCCTTGAACATGACACTTTGTCTTTGCATACATTTTAATCCACTAAACCTATGCACTGAACCAATCCTCTGAGTTTCTTTACTCCTTTGGGTCACCCGACGAAAGTCACAGTATCCACTACATTATCATGTTTTGGTCCATGTCGTGTTTCTGATGTTGTGCCTCAGTGTTCAAGGGAAGTATCTTCCTCGAGAGTCAACCATCACACATTTCCTATTTCAATACATGTGTCAGTCCATGTTCATTTGATCCACCAATTTACATCTATGTGTTAGTTTCGTGTCGTTGATGGGGGATACATCAAGGCCCTCCTTCGACGATTATATTCATGTCGACTTCATCACATTATACAGGAATTAGACTTAGAAACTAGTTAATACCTTGGGACCTGCATGCCTCAATGGCAGGCCTCCTCACTTTTGATAGTCAGTTTACATCATTGACCTCTAATCATATGATTCCACGGATGTTCGACTTCATCTCATCTATTCACATTCGTTAACAAGTGTCAGGTTCTCTGAGTCCATACCCTTGCTCGAAAAATTCTACAAAGTACTTCAGTCATCAGTTTCCGTCTTCTAACTTCGCACTTTGGGGGGAAATCTGTTACACATCAAAATTACTCACTTCAATGATGACCTATTTTCATCACTACAAGTGTCGCAAGTGTCACATTTTGGCCGCAAGTGTCACAAACATCATACTGTCATCTTGCCTAGATCGTGTCTCAAACGACATCACAAGGAACACTTGAAGACACCCTCAGAGACTGGTTAAAGAAGGAGAAATCATTTGACAAAGAGTACAAAGCCTTTGCCTTGAGAAAGACCACTTAAAAATGAATTTTGAAGGGCAACGCTCCCCTACCCAGTAGCAGGGAGCACTAGCGATCCTTTCCCTCCTTTGGGGGAGCGTTGTAGTGCTTTGTGCACCATTCTGGGGGAGTGTTATGTTATTGAGAAAATCAGGGGAAGATCCTCCTTATCTCTGAAGTTAGTTTGATTCGAACACGAGGTCAAGAATGGATCTTAGGGAGCATCCACAACTGATGGATAAAGATTCTCAACCTATCCCAAGAATCTCTAAGGTGGTTAGGCCTCTCCAAGACTATATAAGGAGGCCTCCTCATGGTGAAAGGGGGAGACATTGAAGGCATCAAACTTATGATCTCATAATGAAGATAATTAGTGAAGCATAGTCATTTTGTTTGTGGATCATTTGAGCAAAGGGTTGGACAAGGAGAGCTTGGTGAGGTTGTTGCATCTACATCTACAGTTGTAAGCACTTTGCTTTGTTTTCATTAATACATGTGCTTGGCCTATTTCCTTCAAGATCGTGTATACCTACATGAAATTGTCTTTAATGGATAGATCTAGTTTCAAACTAATTGTGGTAGAATAGGAAGCATGCTTTGTCTTTGATTGGATTGTAGGATTGGTTGAAGATCTTGAGGATCAAAGCTCAACTTGGACCGGGCAAGGACAAACATCGTAAAAAGGTACATCTTCTTCCTCTTCTCTGTAGATTAGCTTAGCTAGGTTTAAAGGGATGTCAGTGATCAAAGTTAGCACCTTTCTGTCTTGGTATTAGAAGTCTAGGATCCAAGAGGGAATTCACCTATCCGCAGGGGGATTCTCCTGTAACAACATCCAAAAACCCAACCCTAGAGATGAAACGCCAAAAGTCATGTGGGCCCTGTTTGGGTAAGTTAGTACATTAACTTCCCGGGGTCGTAACTTTTGCATACGATCTTCATTTTACATGCGTGATAGCATATTCGAAAGGTCTTTTCGAGAACTACGCATTACATCATCAAACTCTGACTTTGTCTATAGTTTGACTATGGTGAGCCAAAAAAACATTTTTTAGGGCCCCAAAACGGCCCTGGAAGTACATCAATATGTGTTGACATGAAAACATACAAAACAAGCCAGTTGGATTAGGTGGGAGGCCACCAGTATCCACCTGGAAAACGTGTAGGGATTCATACAACCATAGAAGTGTAGAACCCACAATTATGAATAAGTACAGAAGAACGTGTTGCACTAAAAACTGAAAATAGGAGCAAGTTGGAGTAGGTGGGTGGCCACCAATATCCACCTGGATCATGTAGTAGCATATTTTGCATTAGCCACCAATATCCACCAATGTCCCTAACATTAGATGTTAGGGATTTAGAGAATTAGGTACTAAGGGTGTTTTTATTAGGAATCAATAGGGATTTGATAGATGGATTTACATTAAATTGGTTTGCACTTCAATATCTACACTTTTTTCAGTAGAAAATTTCTCAATATATTGATATATGTTGTTCTCATTATACATATATATAGCTTGTTAACATAACCATCCTCCAAAATATGTGAATTGTGATCATCATAGTATCACCAAGTCCAAAAAAAAACAGTATAACACGTAGAAATACAGCCTACCCAAAATTTACAATAGTTGCAACTAGTCTATTGCCCTCCTCAATAAGATATCCAAAATCAGATTACATAGTTATCCAAATTGACTAGAGGACAAAACATAGATTATGAATCTTCCAGTTGAAAGCATAAAGAAGTCGATCCAGTCTACTATATCGATCATGGGTAGAGTCGTAAGGTAAGTGGGAGGGGCTCATGGCCATCCTACCATTTGCTTCAAGATATACACTTGTGTATTATTGTTCATGAAAGGTATATTGGTAGGGGTTTAACAAAAGGACTTTGGCATGTATTATTTTTAAGGTCTGTATTTTTTTAAATTCCATGAACGCATGTGCTATGTCACAAGTTCATTAAGTGGACCTTGTGCTAGAATTTTCAAAATTATCTTAACAATATCCAAAAGAGATCAAGAATCACTCCATGACACTATGCATTAATGGAGAACATGATCACATTCATAACACAAAATTAAGTCGTAGTCTAAACATTATAAGTTTTGGATTTTTCTTTAATTTTTCCCAAAATCCGGTGATAAATTGTTGGATCTGCATATTTGAGTAGTTAATTCTATGTAATCCAAGTGCACCAGGGAGCTGAATCTATTTCTACTTTCAGAAATGCAATTTAAACAATAAAAAATTGTGATTTCACGCAGTTTTATATTGCCGAAAAAAAAATCCAAAACATAGAACATTTAGACAACACCCAAAATTAATAATTGAACTTCCATTTATGGTGATGGTCTCTCCCCTCAAATATGAATGCCATCATTGAAATCATCATCACTACAAACAAAAACTAGGTCGACTGGAATTGAATAGTGTGTTGGGTTGCTTGAAATAAAGGCAGGTTGGCTATTATGCTTTCACAGGGTATTACCTTCCTTCGACAATTCTATCCATGAAGGGCCAAGTCTCAGGCCATGAAGGCAGTGCCTAATCTATAGACAATCCACGATGGAGAGGGGGATACCATGTTGGCTTGAATTTTCAGGCTACTAAGAAAGCGAGAATTGGAGAGCATCCTTAATGAGACATAAAGAGGCAACAACATCTTGATCATGGAACATTTATCATTTACATCCCAATGCAAGCGCAAAGCCTGGTGCTGGTGCAAACCCTACTAACTCTAGTACGGAAAAAGGCAGAAGGAGAACTATGCAAATATTTAAAAAATTCCCTAAATTTTCGGAGCAAATGTGATATATTTCCTCATAACAATATGTGTATGTTCTTTATGTAAGCATTGGTGTAAATGGATTTGATCCTAAGGCGAGGACATTTACACAAGTCACCATGCGATATCTTGACAATTTTAACATAGAGGTTTGAGATATTAAAATTAAAAACATATTTTGAAAAAAAAAAAAACTTGAACATGAACGATTTTTCTTTCATTTTCAAATATTAAATTATTTAAAATGGAAGCGATCAATAACTTTTTTTATTGAAAAGAGGAAAGACTGGTAACTTTTTTTTTTTTTTAAACAACAAAAATACCATTTAGTTAAGCACATTAGTGTTACTCACTTTTCTGTAAACTTAATTGCATTCACATTTCTCTCCTTTCTTTTTCTTTTTCAAGAAATGTTATATCCATTTTAACCCTACTTCAATTACCATTTTATAGTGATCCTTTCTGTTATGCCAAAACAACATAAACCCATTGTTTCACCCTATAATCAACGCAAAGCCACCCCATTGCTACACTCTATAATCAACGCAAAGCCACCCACATGGTAATAGCTTTTTTTATATGTGCCTCCAACATCTATGTTGGAAAAGGGGTGATATCATGTAGATTAAGGGAGCAAGCAATACCAATAGTGTTTTAGAAGTATATTGCAACAACATAGCAAACCAAACCATTGTGATAAGACTAAGTAGAAGTTGTGGAAGAGGATGTGATGCATGTTCCTGATAGAGGCTTAATTCATGGAACCTTGTTAGATGCTCAATCCATGAACTATTTATGAGATACTTGTTGGTCACTCAATTCGCTAAAGATAATATGATAATATATTTTGCATATCATTGTTAAGGTTGTGTTTGAAATGTCTCTTTCTCTTTCTTCATTGGATATTTAAAAAATATTATTCAAGCTAAATTTAAGGAGAATCTATGGTGTGAGGTGGTTAACCCTAATTTTGAAGATCAAAAGTATATCTCTATTGACTAGCTTTAAAAAGAGAAAAAATATTGCTAAAATTATAACTAAGCCTATGGTTGGGTGGAAACGGGCACCCCTTCCAATAGTCGCTTCACATTGTCTGGTTCTGGTAAGTATTTCCCCTGCTTTATTAGCTGAACTGGAATAATGGATGAATACTTGGACTTATACATATATATGCATTTATAAATGTCTTCTATGTGAAATGGCTATGTTATGTGTATGCCTTCATTTCCTTGTGAATTTACACTTCCAACTGATAGATTGTATGTCCAACTTAACTCTAGAAGCTTCCCGGGGCATAAGTTGTTAAGATGGTTGAGACAGGATATATCGTGTCGACCCAAAACCATCCATATGAAGAGGATACCTCTTCCAAACCCCTTTCTCGTGCGACCAGAATGCCAAACCCAATTCCTTAACCCTTTCAGGGTAAAGCTCAGGAGGGGTAGTGAAGTTGAAGCCTTGAAAAGAGGAGGTCTCTTAGTTTAGAAGACGAGCGGAAGAGATCCGTTTGAAAGGACCCATATGATCGATACCCAGGAACCTTGGGCTAAGCCTAAGGAGGCCATGTTCCCTTCACCTTGTAGCTCTGGAAGTCTGGGACTTCGGAGTACGACCAACCTTACTAGCCTTACATGGACTGAATGTGAATGGGAGACTCAGTCTCTTGTGAGATTGACCGACGATAAGTGGTCCCCCAAGTGATTGGGTGGACCTATCTCACCAATTAAACCGAGGCTCGAAACCCCGAAGGTCGGAGCCACGAAGGACCTAGCACTGTAGATCACGGGATCCTTCGAATCCTTTCCCAACCGTCGTTATATCGGGGACATGTGGCGCTAGTCCCTCTACTTCGGAGATTGGAAACTTCATAAGGTAAGAGGAG
This sequence comes from Picea sitchensis, assembly GCA_010110895.2. Taxonomy (NCBI): domain Eukaryota; kingdom Viridiplantae; phylum Streptophyta; class Pinopsida; order Pinales; family Pinaceae; genus Picea; species Picea sitchensis. Next base: position 101,940 of record SNQJ01S0001496.1, on the reverse strand, counting down.
TTTTCTTAGCAATACTCTCGAACATCGAAACCCTGAGGTAACCAGAGCCGCAGATCTATAGGTCTACGTGACTGGATCTCAACTGTGAAATTTGAGGAATGTAGAAGCATGCCAACCCGAGGTGACAAGGTACAGTGACGTCATCCATGGTGATGTGGATCCAAACTTAATGATACACGTTCCACCTGGTTTCATGCACATCACCTACCCCATAGGACTCTTGGATCATGACGTGAACCACCCCGGGTGAGGGCACTTGTCGCCCCTGATCCAACTACGTGTCAGCCCCTAGTACATGCCAACCTAGCCAACGTGGTTGGTGAAGGGACTGGGACTTCGAGAATCCGGAACTTCGGAGGATTTGGAGAATAGTATCATAGAGAGTCCAAGGAAGACCCAAAGCCCAAATTAACGATGTATATTTTAACCGTCCATTGGAAAGGACAGGTGTCGACATATCCCGCACTCTGTAGCGGAAGTACTCTGGAAGAGTGGAGGGTCAAGAACTCCCGAAGCCTGAGACCCTAAGTCAATCTTAGCCGTTGGTTGTGACAAGAGTATGGACCGTCAATTCGACCCGTGTCTGTTCGCGGGTTCAGACTTTGGCGGAATCGTAGTCAAAGGAGTCAAGAACACCCAGAGTCTCGATGCATGCAGGGAACCTATTGAGTCTGACCTATGTGGAGGTCTCGTGGCCCCGACCAATGAACACTCGAGGAGCTCGAGAGAGGCGTATCCGCCATTTCTGAGTTCGGTTCTAAGCGTGGTGACCGCGGAGGGAAAACCCTGGATGAGCATAATGGGATTTGAGACCCCGTATGGAGGTCTTGAGTTCTTAAGAAGAACGGAATTTTGACGCCCCACCGTGGGTGTGTTACAAATTGGTATCAGAGCATGGTTACAACACTTGGCCTGCTTGGGCTCATCAACAAGTTGCGTAAAAACCATATTTATATAACTTTAAGGGTGATTCCCTACCTTACCTCTTTCCTAAAGAGTTTCTTTAAACCCCTACTGAAGAAAAGAATGAAAGTTTTCTACTGCATGTGTGTATTTAAGAAATATGACTATGTATTTTTCATGAACTAATATACTGTTAGCTAATATCAAGTGTTTTTTTAGCACTCAAGCGGTCATTCAATCGTGGGAAACTGCAAGCATAAAGGATGGTGACGCGCCACGAAGTGGGGGATGGATCCCATAATAGAGACGAAGAATCTGATGAGAGGAGGGCAGTAGAGACTCCTCCGGATCTAGATGAAACTGTAAGGAGCCTCATGGCCGAATTACAGAGCTGCAAGGTCGGCAATGAGATATTGATAAAAGAGCAAGAGAAGCAAATGAAAATTAATGCAGCCTTGCTGCAGAGTTTATCTGACATACAGAGACAACTGCAGCATGGACCTGCCACCAGTCATGTGGATCGACGACAGAGAAAGAGGAGTTGAAGTCCACCTGAGATATGCAAATGTGGTCCCATAAGTGGCCACACTAGGAGGAGTACCTCGATAAAGGTCCAACCTGGAGACAGGGGACACTCATTGGGAGAATTCTCTGGAAAGGAAACTAGTGAATCAGAGGGATCTTCTAGTAGTAAAACTAGATCACATTCTCAAAGGAAAAGGAAGAAACAAAATCATTCCAAAAGTCATGACCCTAAAGAGTTCAATAAAGACAAACCACCCTCTTTCGATGGTGACATTAAGAAATGGGAAGATGCAGAAGGCTAGCTGCTTGGACTAAAGAAGTACTCCAAAGTCCATGATTTCTCTGAAAAACTTGAAGGCTTGAATAGCCACCTTCAACCTGAATGGAAAGGCTTCCATTTGGTGGGAAGACCTTAAGAATGTGAAAGGAATCCATGAAGAGGACCTATCTTGGAAACGGTTTGAGAAACACTTCAAGAAGAAGTATCTGTCAGAAAAATATTTCGACGAGAAGACTAAAGAGTTCTATGAACTCAAGTTGGGACAACTCACCATAGAGGAATATGTCAGTAAATTCCTTGAGTTGTTGAGGTATGTACCCTACATAAAAGAGGAAAAGATAAAAGTGCAACGATTTATCAGTGGGTTACCTCAGACGTACCAGAACATGATTTATTTTGACAAGCCAAAGACCTTAGAAGACACTATCTGGAAGACAAGGTATTGTTATGAACAGTTCGAGCATCAGACAGAACCTCGCGAGGACTGGAAGCAGAAGAATAGTTTGAGGTTCAAGAAGAAGGGGTTTAAATCCCCAAGGTTTAAGAACTATAGGAAGGATTCAAGGATGAGCCTTCCTACCCGAAGTGTGCACCAACAAAATTTCCCCTCCCAGAGTGGAAATAAACCTTTTGGATCAACCCCAGGAAACACTGATAACCCAAAGAAGTAACCCTTGAAATGTTGGGGTTGTGGAGAAGAACATATATTGAGGGACTGTCTTCACAGACAATAGAACAGTAGGAGAGTTTACAACATCCAAGAAGCTACCATCATCAATGATGTGGCTAGGAGTATGCCACAGATTTATGTAGCTGTGGATAATAAACAAGCAGACCACCAAGCTTCAGTGGTGGATATGGAAGGTATGATCACCAACCATATAGTTTCTATTTTAATTGACCCTGGTTCTAACTTGAGTTAAGTGTTCCCTCAGACTGTTGATAAGTGTAAATTGCATCCACATAGACATGCTAAGCCATGGTTGGTACATCTAGCCACTCGCACCAAAAGAAAAATAGAAGAGGTCATACCAGCTTTCCAATTCACTGTGGATGGATTTACCACCCAAGCTACCCTTAACATACTTCCCCTAGGATCTGATGACCTATTGATTGGTATGGAGTTGCTAGCTCCATATAAATCTAAGTTGGATTGTTACCATAAAACCTTAGAATGTTTAAATGAAGAAGGGATAAAGATAACCCTCCAAGGGATTCAAAAGCTTGTCTCAGTGAGACGAATATCATCGCTTCAAATGAAAAAGTATTGCAGAAAGGGATGTCCTTTATATGCAATACATGTGTTGGAATTTGTTGAGGATGACAGACCAAGCCTAGAATACCACCCCGTACTAAGAGAGTACAGAGACATGTTTCCAGAAGAGGTATCGGGTCTACCTCCAAGAAGGTACATTGACTCATCGATAGAACTTGCACCAGGAGCAGTGCCAGTGTCTAGGACACCCTATCGGATGAGTACACCTGATCTAGTTGAGATCAAACTACAACTAAAGGAAATGATGGACAAAGGCTACATTCGGCCCAGTGTGTCTGCATGGGGAGCACCAGTCCTGTTTGTGAAGAATAAATATGGTACACTCCGACTGTGCATAGATTATATACAACTCAATAAGACAACCATAAAGAACAAGTACCCCTTACCAAGAATCAATGACTTGTTCGACCAATTAGGGGTTCCTTCCATTTTCTCAAAAATTGACTTAAGGTATGGATACCATCAAGTCCGAATCAAGGATGAAGACATCCACAAAACAACATTCAAGGCCCGATATGGTCACTATGAATTTGTGGTAGTGCCATTTGGATTAACCAATGCCCCTGCCACTTTTATGTGCTTGATGAATAATGTACTCAACAAATTCCTAGACAAATTTGTATTGGTTTTCATTGATGATATCCTCATTTACTCCAAGAACATAGAGGAGCATGAAGAACATATTAAACTTGTACTTCAAGTACTAAGAGAGCATCATCTATATGCTAAGTTTAGCAAGTGTGACTTTTTCCATAAGCAAGTCAATTACTTAGGCCATGTTATTTCTAAAGAAGGAGTTGCAGTAGACCCTGACAAGATCATATTTATTATGGAATGGCCTACCCCAAAGGATGTATCTGATATCATATCCTTTATAGTCTTAGTAGGATATTATAGAAGGTTTATAAAAGGATTTTCCAAGATTGATTGTCCAATCACTGCCCTCCAGAAGAAGGGGGTTAAATTCACCTAGACTTCAAAGTGTGAAGAAAGGTTTCAGGAACTAAAATACCTTCTGACCCATGCATCCATGTTGAAGATCACAGACCCCGATAAAGACTACCTCGTGTGTACATATTCTTGGAAGGAAGGAATCAGAGGAGTCCTTATGCAAGAAGGACGCGTAATTTTCTATGAATCCCGAAAATTGAATGAGCATGAAATCAATTATGTGACCCATGATCTAGAGTTGGTTGCCATAGTGAATGCTTTAAAAATGTGGAGGCATTACCTTCTGGGTAGGATATTTGTACTTATGACAGACCACTGTGGGTTGAGGCACTTGTTTGATCAACCAAAAATCAATGCTCGACAAGCTATGTGGATGGATCTCCTTAGCAAGTTTGATTTCGAAATCAAACATATCAAAGGAAAGGAAAATAGGGTGGTCGATGCCCTTAGCATAAGTATGAAAAAAATTCACCTAGAAATGGTGAGCACCTATGAAACGAATGTCAAGGAAAGAGTCAAGAATGCACAAGAAACAAATGCATTCTTCAAGACCGTGACATCGTACCTGAAGCAAGAGCTCGCAGGGATAAAGTATGAAGGCTACTAGATGTTGGATGGAGGTTTGCTAACTTACCGAAACAGATTGTATATCCCAATTTGTGACGACTTGAAGAGGTTCATAATGGACGAATTGCACAAGAGACCATACACTATCCATCCGGGTTATCAGAAAATGGTCACGGCCACTAGTAAACAATTATATTGGCCTGGATTGAAAAAAGACATAGCTGAATATTTAGCTAAATGTCTAGAATTCCAACAAGTTAAGGAAGAACACTGACACCCAACAGGGTTGTTGCAACCTCTACCAATTCTGAAATGGAAATGGGATACCATCTCCATGGATTTCATCATCGGGTTACCAAAATCGGATAGGGATAATGATGCCATCATGGTAGTGGTGGAAAAATTGAGAAAGTCTGCTCATTTCATTCCCATCAAATCGACTTGAAAGGCAATAGATATTTCCAACATATTCATGAAGGAGATATTCAGATTACATGGCATGCCTAAGGAGATTGTATTTGACAGAGACACAAAATTCACTTCAAGCTTTTGGAAATCCTTGATGGTTGGTCTTGAGACTAAACTATTGTTTAGCACAACCTATCACCCTTAAACTGATGAACAAATAGAAAGAGTAAACCAAATATTATAAGACATGTTAAGGATGCATGTAATGCATCAACCTAAGAACTGGGAAGACTACTTGCCACTGGTGGAATTTGCCTACAACAACAATTATCAAGAATCACTGAAGATGAGCCCTTTCAAAGATCTCTATGGTAGATCGTGCAAAACTCCAGTCAGTTGGAGTAATATCATGGATATAATTACAATCGGACCCGACATGTTGAAAGAAATGGAAGAACAAGTGGTTCAGATAAATAAAAATCTGAAAACCGCTCAGGATAGATAGAAAAGTTACGCCAACAGAAAGAGAACCCCTAGAGAATTCAAGAAAGGAGACCATTTTTATCTCAGAGTTAGGCCCAGGAAGATTTCCCTGAGGATAGGAGCTTGTGCCAAGCTGGCACCTCGGTATTGTGGACCCTTTGAAGTTTTAGATAGAGTGGGACCTATAGCCTATAGGCTAGCACTCCTCCCCACAGTAAAGGCACATAATTTTTTCCATGTTTCATTATTGAAGAAATATGTACATGATTCTAATCATATAATTGATTGGTCTGTGATCCAGGTGGAACCAGAGGGAGAATTCATGCCAGAACCTCAATGCATACTAGACAGGAAGGAAATCCCACTCAGGAAATGAACCATTGCACAAGTCAAGGTGCAGTGGAAAACTTTGGCCCATATGAGGCCGTGTGGGAAATGGAGGATTCCATGAGATATGTATATCCATTTTTGTTCACTTCTGTATATATAGAGCACATTAATAGATAAAACATCGAGGACGATGTTCCTTTAAGGGGGGGGGAATTGTAACACCTTGTTTCCCCCAACTTGTAAATATAACTATAATGGCTAAGAGACTATGGAAAAATCCATATGTGTGAATATTGATTCGATGGACCTTTGTTTGAATGGTAAACAAATGTAAATCTAGTTATTTACTAGAAAATGGACAAGTGTTGCATGACTGCTGGAAGGGGGGTTTACTTAGAAAGACAACGAATGCTATACAAAGAGATGGTGAAGGGGACCATGAATGCTTGCGTTAACCTTCACCAAACCAATACTTACTGGATTTAATTTCTCAGGACCAGAACAGTTCTCTGACCCAGAAGAGTGGAATGTATTTTCTTATTTCTTTCATAATGTGATTTCGATGTATTTCTTTATGAACTCAATGCCAGCCTCCATATCTTTATTTATCGCTCGAGGAGGGATGTTGTTGCAGCTGCAAGTCAACGCGACCCAAAGCTTCGCTGGACACTTGGTAAGGCGTAACGTATTTTAAGACGTATAGCTGCGAGCGTAGGTAGATGACGTTCAACAACGTGACAATCAGGATGGTAGGTGGGAAGACCTCCTCAAGAGTTAATGAGGGGATGGGGCATAGCACCCATCTGTAGGGCTTCCAGACTTGACCATGGTCTGGGAATTTGAGCCACACATGACCTTGCTGAAAGAGGTGAGAAAGGAAGGTGTGGTGGGCAAAAGGAGACCTGCGAAGAGTGCAGAGACAGGAGGTGAATCTCTCAGGTTCAAGGATGAACTAGAAAATAAGTGTTCCAGTTATAGGAAATGGCAGAGAAGGTTATGATACAAGCTGATAAATGATGTCGGTCCTCCTATCTTGGTATCGTGTAAACCATTGCCAGGATCCTGCGGGAGGAGGAGAGTAACCTTCATCCCTACTGTTGTTGAGCCAGAAGAAAATATTCTATTGCAGAGCATCATGGTCTAGCTCGGGGGTGGCTAGTGGTAAATCCGTTTGGAGTAACTGAGACTATGGTTGGGTGGAAACAAGGACCCCTTCTAGCAGTCGCTTTACATTGTCTAGTTCTGATAAGTATTTTCCCTGCTTTATCAGTTGAACTAGAATAATGGATGAATACTTGGACTTATACATATACATGCATTTAAAAAAAAATCATGTGTGAAATGGCTATGTTATGTGTATGCCTTCATTTCCTTGTGAATTTACACTTCCAACTGATAGATTGTATGCCCAACTTAACTCCAGAGGCTTCCAAGGGAATAAGATGTTAAGATGGTGGAGATAGGAGATATCGTGTCGACCCGAAACCATCCTTCTGAAGAGGATACCTCTTCCAGACCCCTTTGTCGTGCGACCAGAATGCCAGAAGCAAGTCCTTAACCCTTTCAGGGTAAAGCTCAGGAGGGGTATCAAAGTTGAAGCCTTGAAAAGCGGAGGTCTCTTCGTTTAGAAGACGAGTGGAAGAGATGCGTTCTAAATTACCCATATGATTGATACCCAGGAACCTTGGGCTAAGCCTAAGGAGGCCATGTTCCCTTCGCCTCGTAGCTTCGGAAGTCCGAGACTTCGGAGTAAGACCAACCTTACTAGCCTTACGCGGACTGAATGTGACCGGGAGACCTGTGAGATTGACCGGCGATAGGTGGTCCCCCAGTTGATTTGGTGGACCTATCTCGCCAATTAAACCAAGGCCTAAAACCCCAAAGGCTGAAGTTGTGAAGAACCCAACACCGTAGATCACGGGATCCTTTGAATACTTTCCCAACCATCGTCATATCAGGGACGTGTGGCGCTAATCCCTCTACTTCAGAGATTGGATGCTTCGAAAGGTAAGAGGAGTTTTCTTATAAATAATCCCGAACGTCGAAACCCCGAGGTAACCAGAGCCGCAGATCTATAGGCCTACGTGACTGGATCTCAACCGTGAAATTTGAGGAATGTAGAAGCCTACCAGCCTGAGGTGACGAGGTACAGTGAAGTCATCCTTGGTGATGTGGATCCAAACTTAATGAGCCACGTTCCATTTGGTTTCATGTGCATCACCTACCCCATAGGACCCTTGGATCATGACGTGCACCACCCCGGGTGAGGGTACATGTCGCCTCTGATCCAACTATGTGTCATCCCCTGGTACGTGCCCACCTAGACAACATGGTTGGTGGAGGGACTGGGACTCCGAGAGTCCAGAACTCTGGAACTATGGAGAATTTGGAGAATAGTATCATAGAGAGTCCAAGGAAGACCCGAAGCCAAAATTAACGGTGTATATTTGAACTGTCCATTAGAAAGGACAGGTGTCGACATCTCCCACACTTTGTAGCGGAAGTACTCTGGAAGAGTGGAGGGTCGAGAACTCTCGAAGCCCAAGACCCTAAGTCAATCTCAGTCATTGGTTGTGACAAGAGTATGGACCGTCAATTCGACCCGTGTCTGTCCGTGGGTTCGGACTTCGGTGTAATCGTAGACAGAGGAGTCAAGAACACCCAAATTCTGAAGTCCTCACACGCACGAGGAACCTATTAACTTGGACCCACGTGGAGGTCTCGTGGCCCCGACCAATGAACACTAGAGGAGCTCGAGAGAGGCGTATTTTCCAGTTCTGAGCGTGGTGACCGTGGCGGGAAGGCCCTATATGAGACGAATGGGATTTGAGACCTCGTATGGAGGTCTTGAGTTCTTAAGAAGAACGAAATTCTGACGACCCATCGTGGGTGTGTTACACTGTACCTATGATTTAGTTCTCAAATTCAAGATTGGTAAATCAAGATATGATATACTTGCCAAAGCATGACACTGCTCTGATAACTCACTTGTCAGGTTAGACCAAAGCTCTTATACCACATGTCAGGAAATGAGAGACACTTCCACACTAAAACTAGCAGAAGAGAAGACGAATTTAATCAAGAATGCAAATGACACAAACAATCACACAGTACACCGAGATTTTACTCTAGAAACCCTTAAATGGGAAAACCAACATTCCTTGAACGTTCTACTCTCTTGTTGTCTTATTCAATCTGAATAAAAGGTTACATGTCTAACCTTGGTCCACACCTAAGAGAAAATCCACATCATACCCTCTTTCCTGCGCAAGAACAAACCTGTAGCCAATCCAACTTACATCTACATTACTAGCAACCTATGATTTACACATGCATTAGCCTTTATGGCATTACAACACAGCTTTTTATAGGCTTTACAACAGGAAAAACCTTAAATGGTTACAGATCCATGCATATCATTGGCTACAAATCACAAAAATCATGGGATTCTGTTATAGTCGACTCCAAGTCGGTTTACCATTCGACTACCAGTTGGCCTTCATTCGATCTCTAGTTGGTCGTCTCGCACTCGCACTTCAACCTCTTGTTGGTTGACTTATCATCGATATCTTCAAATTCGACTTTACCATGTCGACTACCTCGACCATTGACTTGTTGTCGACCCAACTCGACTTTTGACCTGTTTTCGATCCTCCTCAACCTTCGACTTGTTTTCGATCCAAATCAGCTTTTGACCTGTTTTCGATACACCTTGACCTTCGACCATCAGTCGATTCACCTTGACTAGACTTTCACTGCACAAAATATAACAACCCAACATACATTCCTATGCCATTTTATAAACTTGGATTAATTTATCCCCCCTGCATCATGGGAATTATTTTCCTCTCATTCTCTCATATATAATTGAGGTGAAGGATGCCCTTTAAGCATGCAATCGAGTGTGATGTAAATATTTTTGCGAATGAAGCGTAGCCAACATCTCTTTCTTTTTAGACATAAGCTACCATGTTCTACTAGTTTGTGTTCTACAATGTTTTTCTCTCTTATTCTTTAATAGAAGTCGGGTTTCACTGTATTTATGTGTTCTCTTCTATATATTTTGTTTTGTCTCGTTTCGTTCTCATCATAATCTAGATCAGTTGTATCAGAGAAATCTTCTCCTTGTCATTTCTTAGAGTAGGTCCCTGACGAGGTCAGGGTATAGAGATTTGGGTCTTGATCTAGTTTCGCTTGAGGACAACCTCTCTCGCTAACCCAAGCGAACTCCCATGGTGGAATAAAAGAGAGATGATAGAGCAAGATATCCTTTCAAGACATTTCTCGAGGAATCTCTCGTGCAACAGAGGAACGAGATGATGGAAAACTTCACTCAGATCCTTCGAAGACTACCAATGGCGATAGTCGAGGCATCTTCGACAAGAAACCATTTCAGAGGTGCGACACCCTTCATGGTACAAGTCAATTTTGATATCCCCTTATTTGAAGGCCAGATATATGCAGAGGCTCTAGAAAAATGGTTGAATTTGCTAGAAGGTTATTACTCCATCCAAAATTTCTTCGACAATGAAAATATCACCTTCGCGCTCCTTAAATCCCTTCCCCATGTCATATCTTGGTGGGAAGGTTACTGGGAGAGGTAAACCACGGATGAATCTACACCATTTAGGAGAGAACCCACTTGGTCAACCTTTGTAGATTCCCTAAAGGAGGAGTTCTACCATGTTGGAAACTATGATGACCAGTACATGAGATGGGTGACTCTGCATCAGAAATGAGATCAGATGGTGTCGTAGTACACTAACATATTTCATACCTTGCACTCAAAGTTGGGTATCAAAGACTCTTAGTGGAACCTGTTTTGAAGTATTGCAGTGGTCCACACAGGTACATACAAAAAGAGATGGATTTCTTAGACATATCCTCACTTGGAGTTGCTTATCGATATGCAGTCAAAATTGAGCATAAATTCAAGCAGCAAAGTAAGCGGGAGTTTGGATTCGAAAATACACCACAAAAAAATCATGGAAAAGGAAACCCTAAATCACAAAAAAAAGGACACACCAAGGAAGTCCAATATCAATAGAGACAATCCAAGATGGAGGAAAATAAGGGTAACGGGAATTCTAAGAAAGACACCAAAAAGTGGTGTGAGTTCCACAACAAACCCTGGCACAACATCGATGAATGTCGCTCGAAACAATCATTGGTGGCAGAGCTCAAAGAAATGAAACCTGAATTGGACTATGATTCAAATCACAATAAAGGGAAACAAATAATTTATGTAGAACCCACTGCTACCATCGTGGCCACCACAATACAACCAAAATAACTAGAGGATCTTGAGGATGAGGAGAGCCTCTTCCACTTGTAGATGTGGGTAAAGGGGACCCCACTACATTTCATTGTTGACAATAGGAGTCAGAAGAACCTCATCTCAGTCAAGGTTGTCAAGAGATTGAAGTTGACAACGATGCCACACCCCCAACCATACACCATCGGATGGTTGAGCCGGGAACAAGACATATATGTTAGCCAACAGTGGTGTATGTCCTATGGCATCAAGCCCTTCCCGGATGAGGTAGTGTGTGATGTTGCCCCAATTGAAGTCTGTGATGTTATTTTAGGACAACCATATATATGGAAACGTCACACTATCTATGAGTCTCGGCCCTGCAGTGTCAATGTTACTCTAGGAGGTCATCTCTATAGGGTACTAGAGGTAGCTCTAAATACTGCCACTTCATTGATCTCAGAAAAACAATTCCACAAAGTAATCTCTCAGACCACAAAGTTTCCCCTCTTCACGATCCAATTAGATGGTGAACAAGAGGTCACTGTGACCACTATAGCCTCGACCCAAGACGTTTATGTCCAGTAGAGCAGGTCGACAAGATTGTAGAGGAGCACAAAGAGAATGGGAGTCTTCCACATGTTCAACATAGCTCTATTGGAAACTGCTTGTTTTAGGTGTGCTTGGGGTTCCAACCATTAGCCCCCATTGATATATCTCTTCTTGTTGCATCTTGACCAACAGAGTCCTCCCACACTCAGAACAAGGCAGATCATGTAGCCAGATCTGTTGAACGGGTCCAACACCTCCAATAGGTTCATGACATCCTTCCACGGGAAAAGTACAAGCAGGACATCTACTTCAAGAAGGAAAATGACTCACCAAGGTTCAGATTCAGTGGAAGATTCCCCATCTCCCGAGGGAACTTGACACAATGGGGACCATTGCTTCCTAAGGGGGGAGGAATGATCCAGGTGGATCTCGGTGGCCAACCACCTTTTCCACTGAATCAACATTTCAAGCCTAGGGTTTTGATAAACCATGATATTCACCCTTTTTATGGGGAATGGAATGTAATACCATCTTAATTTGTTAATTACAGACATCATGTAATGATCTTATGTACATGCCTACAACATATCATTAATGCACTGAAACCCATTAAAACTCCATAGTTAAGCGCACTCGGGATAGAGTAGTACTAGGATGGGTGACCTCCTGGGAAGTCCCAATGTTTTACATCCCTATGGAATTTTATAAACTTGGATTATTTTATCCCACATCCATCATGGGAATTTTTTTCCTCTCACTCTCTCATATATAATTGAGGTGAAGGAGGCCCTTTAAGCATGCAATGGAGTGTGATGTAAAACTTGTTGTGAATGAAGCTTAGCCAACATATTTTTCTTTTCAGAGATAAGATACCCCATTCTACCAGTTTGTCTTTCTTTTCAGAGATAAGATACCCCATTCTACCAGTTTGTGTTCTACAATGTTTTTCTCTCTTATTCATTAATAGAAGTCGGGTTTCAGTGTATTTATGTGTTCTCTCCTATATTTTTATTTTTGTCTTGTTTCATTCTCGACATAATTTGAATCATTATTGTTTTCTTGAAAAGTTGTATTCATGTTTAATATATGTTTTTAGATGCATTTAAAATTGTAGTATCATTGCAATGGTCAAATCTGTGTGTGATCTGCAACTGATAAGCTACAAGAATTTAATTAAGTAGAAAATCTCTAGATTTAATGTGTATTATGCATGTAATGATGCTCAGCTGGAGGCTAGGTACGTTATAAAGTGGTATCAAAGCCCTAAATTTCAAACACTGGGTTTGAATAGGCCAAGAATAGGTGTGAATTGAGTAATTCGTTGTTGCAAACTTCAGTCTGTGTAAAATTGGGGGAAAACGAAGAAGCTGGAGTGAAATACCCAATTTCTTGAGTAAGATCCGACTTTGAACGACTCTGGATGGTTTAAGAAGGTTAATGGAGTAGAGAGGTAAAGTTGCAAAGCCGATTTCGACTTGGAATGATCAAAATTCGAGTTTTAATGGTCGCTTGTAGAGTTGCAGGAAATTTGGCGAATCGACGGTTGAGATCGTGTTTGATCTCGAGATCGACTGCTAAAATTCTCCATGATAAATTTAAAAATCCATAAGGTATCCGCCCTTTGAAAGGTTGATCAAATCGAAGACCAAGATTCATTTCGGGGTTTTTTGAAAGGGATCAGATCAACAGTCAAGATTAATCATAGGAATGTCAAAAAAAATCTAAGTGTTGGATTTCATAGAAAGATTTCATCGATGGTTGATGGTCAGATCGGCGAGATTTGTGGAGGGTTTGGAGTTCGCTAGCTGAAATCACTGATGGTTGATGGTCGAACCGACGAATTTGGTGAAGAGTTGAGTTCGGCCAAAAGAAGTCTTTGATTGCCGAAGGGCGATGGTCATGGATCGACATATTTTGGCCAAATTTTTTAACTATCAAAATTCACCAATGAAACTTGTCGATGGTTGATGGTAGGGGTCGGTAGGATTTGAAAAAAAATTCACGCGTCTAGAGAGGATCGTCGTTGGTTGACAGTCGATGTTAGAAAAATCCTATGAAGTATTTTCAATCACCAACAAAAGTCATCGATGGACAATGGGCTGGTGGTCGGGTGTCAGCCAAATTTGACGAAGTGTTTCGAGTTAAGTAAGAGAATTCATTAATGACTGACACACCGATGGTTGGGTGTTGGTCGATTCGAAAAAGTGTTCTAGTCATCCAAGAGAATCAATCTATGGACGATGGAGGGAAGAGGATGGTGATGCTATCATCCACATATCATGACACATCAACATCCACATGTCATTACACGTCACCCAAGTTGACACCTCAGGATGATGTGTCATGCCATATCAACATCCACATGTTGTGCCATGTCAATAGTTGCCACGTCATGCTAGAAGTGGTCGATCGACGATGGTCAGGTCAATCGATTCGGGGAAGTGTTTTTGACAGATGTCGGGGATCAACGATCTTCGATGGGCCGATGTTTGGGCATAGAAAAAATCAATGAGGATTTCCATTCTCCAAAGAATATCGTCGACGATTGACGGTTGAATTGGTCGATTTAGAGTTGTGTGCAAATCGGTCGTTGGGGAGTTAGGTAGACGATCACGTCAGCAGATTGGGGAAAGAGTTGTGTGTGTCCAAAGGAAATTTTCAAGCATCAACGGTCGATAAAGTCAGATCAACGTTGTTGTTTCTTATGATTTGAGATCAACGATTCAAATTTAAATGGCTATTATAGTAGTAAAACAGTCGGTTTTATGCAACTTTTTTTGTGGTTTTTGAAGGTCATTAACTTGTGGGGCATTTTTTAGGCCCTAAACAACGTTTTTAGCTAATAAACCCCCGCAACAAAATACTGTACCTCGGATAAAATAACTCGGAAAGAGCTATTTAATGAGCTAAATGATTCGCAAAACGGAGCTCATAAGAATTTACGGCCAAAACAATGAGGGTAAAATTTTGGCACTAGTTTTACTTCCAGAGGGCATAACTCCATGCTCAGAAGTCCATTTTGGGAACATGAGAAATCAATGGAAATATTATGACCTATAGAATCCATCGGTGGAGTCATATTTTGGTTATGGGTACCTAAAAATGTGTTGGAAGAGAAATAAGACACATGTAGCATATAGGGGTAATTTAGGTAAAACAACCTAAACTTCTTTGGACCATAACTTTCATCTCGGAGCTCGGATTTGAGCACATGAATAGTCGTTGGAAATGTATAAAGGAGTAGAAGACACATGTCAAGCCAAAATTTTGATTTGGGCTAGTAAATTTTCCATAAATTGATAAAGATATTTTTGTAGCAACAAAAGAGTGGGAATTGCAACTTATAAATGTTGTAAGTTTTCGCTCAGAACTCAGATTGGTGCATGAGTATAGTCGTCAGAGAGATGTTTCAAAGAGGAATGCATATAAGGAATATGATTTTTTATTTGGTGCATTGTTTCCTTCATAAATTGGGATAAATAATGGCCTGTAGCATTAACTGACATATTTTTATACTCTGCATAGATCTAACAAAAATGGTTGCTTGCACATGGTGAAAAATTAGAGGTATAATCAGGTAAATTCAAGCCTAGGATTGAATATCAAAGTAATGTAAAAATGGAAGAGCCTGTAGAAGTTGGTTGAGGCAATAAAGAGCTACAGGACAAGTAACATAAAGTGGAATTGGATTCCGTGAACTGTGTAACCACTCAATGTGAATATTTTTCGAAATAGTTTCAAAGTTTGGAAAATTTTCCCAAACGATAGAGGTGAATGCCAAAGGTGATTGTTGTGTAAGGAAGAGTGTAGATGCTCGAGATATACTTATTCATAAGCCTAGAGTATCACTTGAAGTGCAATATTTTGACAAATAAAGAGAGGTTGAGCTGAGTGATAGGGGATTGTTATTAAGCAGAAGAACAAATTGTAGAGAGTGTTGTGTAAAAGGGATTTTGAGAAACAGGACAAGATTCCACAATTGATCATTGTGTGGGTATGTTCCAGATTAATTCCAGATTCCATATGATATGGAAGCAGGTCAACTTTGTATCATTGTCTGAAGCATCAAGAGTTGCAAAGGAAAGTGTAGGACCGCAGAGAAGGTGATGCAAGGTTGACAAAGATATGAAGAAGAACAGAGGAATATTAGTATTCGTCTTCTATGGAGACGAATGGATTAGAAGGTAAATATAATGGATCTTCTCACAATAAAGCATGAATCCAATAAGTGAGAAAATTTGTTGCATGCACAGGGAGTTAAGAAGAACTCCATAGCCTTGAAGGTAGAATTAAAATGAAGGTTAAAAAAAAAAGGCTTGTTGCAAGAGCATGAGAAATGATATCATGAGATGAGGTATGATTCATGGAGTGGATGCATCAACTCTATGTCCAAGTATGGGAACGCATGAAAAATTAATTGTTGGATATGATCTAACAACTTTTGTCTAAAAATACTTAAAGCAAGGAGGCCGCCTCTACCATCAGAGTGCACAACAAAAGTATGGTACAGGTAAAAATGGAGGATGTGTAGCATTCCTGTTGGAGTTACTTCACACACACCTAGGATTTATTTTTCCTAAGTTTATTCCTTGTTTATTAGTCATAATTATTCATTATCCAGTCTCCTATATTTTAGGGGAGAATATTCC
>SNQJ01S0001496.1:67207-85712 GCA_010110895.2 Picea sitchensis | reverse complement strand
TTTAGGGGAGAATATTCCACCTAGAGAATATTCTCTTTCAGTTGACACTTCAGTTTGACTAGTTGAGTTGAGTTTAGATGTTGCATTGGGATCGTCACCATGCAACATTGGGATCATCACCATGCTAATTCGACCTTGATTTGGTATCATCACCAAAGTGGCGCATTAGCCTTGATTCCCTGAGTTAAATCCCCACTACTCTCTGTTCAGACAGTTAACTGAAGACTAGTTGACTAGTTAACTCAACTATGTGGCAGTTCACTCCCGTAACTGCCTGAGAGACTAGAATAGGTGGAAGTTCACTCCCGTAACTATTGGTGTGTGTCCAGATCACTCTAGACCACCACTAGGGTGCATTGGTTTGCCTCAATTCGAACTCGTTGAGATATACAGAGTATATCATGTCTAAATTATTCATTATTCAAAACGGTTAATGAGAATTCTTCCATTCTTTCTCTCCTTCTTCTTCTTTCTCCAATTCTCTCTGCAAATGTGTGTATTATTGTTTAGCTAGATCTATTCTGTGCAGGTTCAACACATTTACATGGTATCATATCTGACGAACTGCTAATAAAAATCTACACCAAAATGTTTTGCAGGCACAAAAGATTAAAGACAGTGGAAAGATGGAATTCCAAAAATAATCCATTCTTACACATTACAACTATTTTGCATGGAAGGAGAAAACATCCATACATATCTAATCTAGAGGGTTGTACAGGTTAACCATGAATACAGATACAGAACTGACATCAGCCATAGAAAAATCCAAGTACTTAAATCGCATGGATGAGGCACTCAGACCAATTTGCAGTCTTATTTCTCCCGATCTCCTTTTTCGCATATCTTCCTCTAAGACTCCCAATGAAGCCTGGAAAATCTTGGAAGGGATCTTTGGAAAAAAGGATGAGATGAGGGGACACATGCTGGAGGTGGATCTTCTCACATTGGATCCAAAAATCTTCGACAATATCCAAGATTTCTTTACAAAATTCAAGGATTTACTGTCACAACTCAAAGCTTGCGGGGTTAATAAATCGGCGGAGGAGAAACAAATGGTTCTCACCATTCTCTCCAAGCTTGGACCTGAATTCTATTTATTCGTATCCACATTCCATACTTTCATATTCGCTTATGGAGCCACTTGGAAGATGCCTTCTCTTGAGGACTTTATCGAATCCCTGACACAAGAGCAAACCAAGCTCATCAACATGAGTGAAATCAAAGGCCCAAGGGCGCATGCACTCACTATGCATGATGGCAGACAAAAATATCAGAAATCTAAAGATAAATATAATCAGAAATCTCATGCACATACGAAGAAGGAAGGGTACACAAAACCCTTCACCGATTCCTCCGGATCCAAAGGAGAAAAGGGAAGAAAAGAAGAGAAATGCACATATTTTCACAAAGGATTCCATTCGGAATCCACAGGCATGCAAAAACAAATAGATCTTGTGTCTCAAATACTTCAGCAAAACAACCTTAGAGATCGCATCCCCGAGGGTGCAAAGAAGAAGCCAAAAGATTTGAATTCCAAGAAAGGCAATTCTAGCCATGCCTTGATTGCCATCAACTCCTCTCTCGATGCTTGGATCATAGATTTAGGAGGATCACATTACATGGATGCCTCAGAATAAGTCTATTCTTCATTGGATGCATGCAAAGGTCCTCATATTTTGATGGGGGACAACTCTTCTGTCAAAGTCACCGGCAAAGGAAGGATTGAACACACCAATGGAAGCTTTGAGAACGTGCTACATGTTCCCAAAATTTCTGTCAACCTTCTCTCCATATATCAGATGACAAATTCTGACACCAGAAGGAAATTCATCTTTAAACCAAATTTCGTGGACATCTATGACATGAAAACCAACTCCAGTGTTGCTACCGGTGAGGTAAATCATCAATCTAGATTGTATACATTTTATGAATTCATTGAACCTGATTCTTCTTTACTGCTTACTCATGCTGATGAAAGTAGTAGGATATGGCACGAAAGATTTGGACATTTGAATTTCATATACATGCAACAGCTTAGCAAGAAAATATTAGTTGATGGTCTACCAGACATCCATTTCTCCAAGGGAGTATGTGAGGGATGTGTTCTCGGAAAAGACCCTCAAGATAAATTCGACAAAAGAAAGTCTTAGCGAGCTTCCGCACCTTTGGATCTGATCCACGGTGACCTCATGGGTCCTTTTCCGCATCCATCGATCAACAAAGTGAGGTTTGTTCTCATTTTTGTTGACGATTTCTCACGTTTTACTTGGATCTACTTTCTTAGGCAAAAATCAGAAGTCTTTCAACACCTCAAAGATTTCAAAGCTTTGGTTGAGACACAGTCCAAAAATAAGATAAAATTCCTCCGAACTGATAATGGGGGAGAGTATGTAAATCATGAGATACATAATCTTTTCCATGAGGGAGGGATTCAGTTGCAGCACACAGTTCCCTATACTCTGCAGCAAAACAAAGTTGCTGAGCGAAAAAAAAATCGATCTCTAAAGGAGATGGCATCTTGCATGTTGCATGCAAAGTCACTACCACAGCGACTATGGGCCGAAGCACTTAACTGTGCAACATACATCCAAAATAGATCTCCTCACAGATCTATCAATGATAAGACCCCCTACGAGCCTTGGAGCGGCCTCAAGCCGGAGGTGACCCACTTTCGCATTTTTGGTTCACGTGCATGGGCTCATACTCATTCTAAAAAGAGGAAGGCACTTGATCCACAGAGCACTGAGTGCATTTTTGTTATATACCCTGACAGTGTGAAGGGATATCGACTTATTGATCTTTCCTCAGACTGGCTCATCATTGAGCATAGTGTCCAATTCGAGGAAAGTGTCTCGCATGTACCTCAACAACCACATGTAGACACCTTCACTCTTCCACTTGTCTAAGATGATGAGCATGCACATGCCAAATCTTCTTCAGATGAGTGTTATGATTCAGAGGACTCAGATGATTCAAATTCAGATTCAGAGTCATTACAGTTAGATGTAGAGTTAGATCATCCAGGTGCAGTTGCAGAGCCAGAGCAGAGGCCCAAGTGGGCACAAAATACTCTTCAGGATGCAGGGGATCTTGTTGGTGATCCAGCTGATACAAGGAGGACTTGATCTGATTTTGAGGAGCCTCCTGTTTCACTCACTGCCACTGAGTCATTTCCCTTTAGGCATATTTTCTTGGTTCAGTCTTCAGATCCACAGTCTTATGGTGAAGCTGCTAGAAATCCCTTTTGGGAATCGACCATGCAGGAGGAGTACATCTCCCTCCTCAAGAAACAAACTTGGGATCTGGTTCCCCTTCCTTCGGGGAGGAAACTTGTCAGATGCAGATGGATCTATAGGACCAAGAGTGTAGCGGATGGACAAATTAGCAGATACAAATTCAATCTTGTCGCCAAAGGATTTCAGCAGGTTCATGGTATTGACTATGATGAGACCTTCACTCCAGTAGTGAAGATGGATTTCATACGATTAGTACTTGCCATTATGACAACCAAGGGATGGGAATTCCATCAGATGGACGTGAAGAATGCATTTCTTCACAGTGATCTCTCTGAGGAGATCTACATGGAGCAGCCCCAGGGATTTATGCACGACTCATCTTTGGTCTGTCGACTGAATAAGTCACTTTATGGCCTCAAGAAGGCTCCGAGGGCATGGTATGCCAAGATGGATTCCTACCTGTTGTCACAGAACTTTGTATGTTGTAAATCAGACCCGAATGTATACATGCTCTGGACGGTTGATTCACTTCTACTTTTAGTTCTGTATGTCGATGATTTGTTAATCACCGGTTGCTTGACTTCAACGATTGTTGCAGTCAAGAGGATTCTTCATGACAATTTTTTTATGACGGACATGGGTCCGGTACACTTCTTCCTTGGAATTGAGATCAGTCAGGATGCATCAGGCATCAAACTGTCTCAAGCCAAGTATGCACGAGATCTCCTTAAGAGATTTCACATGATAGACTGCAAGTCTTCTCCGACTCCTTTCCTATCAGGAGTCAAACTTGAAGATGGCGGGGAGACTCCATTGGTTGATAGCACACTGTACAGGCAACTAGTGGGGATCTTGTTGTATCTCACACACTCCAGACTAGACCTCTCATATGTAGTTAGCACAGTTTCTAGGTTCATGCAGGAGACACATGAGCTACATTGGAAAGCTGCAAAGTGTATCCTTCGATACGTACAGGGCACCATCACCTTTGGGATTCATTATGCAATAGACTCTACATTAGATCTCATTGGGTTTACTAATTCCAACTGTGTTGGTGAAAGCATTGATCGCAAGTCCACATCTAGTTACTCACTCAGTCTTGTTTCTGGGCCTATCTGTTGGTCAAGCAAGAAGCAAGATACCATTTCTCTATCTTCAGCTGAGGCAGAGTACAGAGGGGTAGTTAACATAACCATTCATGCTATGTGGCTACAACATTTTCTCACTAAATTGGGCATTCAATTTCATCAGCCGATCGTAATCTGGTGTGACAACCAGAGCACTCTGAAGTTTTGCAGAGATCTAGTTCAGAGGCAGTGGGCAAAGCACATCGAGATCCACATGCACTACATCTGGGACTTGGTACATGAGGGGATCATCAACTTACAGTTATGTCCTTCAGCAGAACAGACGACAGACATTTTCACCAAGACCTTCACTGAGCAAAAATTGCATTCTCTGCGAGGTCATCTTGGAGTGAAGGACACCGTTGCCTAGCAACTGTAGTTATTATTTTTACATACATTGTACCTTGAGGAGGGGGGGTTTCCCATGAGGTTTTCCCTCTTTCCTCACTTTATTTTCAGTGTATCTTTTGTACTTGGGTACCTAACATGGCCTCGTTGCCGTGATCCAATCTTTATTTTCACCATAGTGATGTTCAGGGGGGGTGTTGGAGTTACTTCACACACACCTAGGATTTATTTTTTCTAAGTNCCATGCTAATTCGACCTTGCCTTGGTATCATCACCAAAGTGGCACATTAGCCTTGATTCCCTGAGTTAACTCCTCACTACTCTATGTTCACTCAGTTAACTGAAGACAAGTTGACTAGTTAACTCAACTAGGTGGCAGTTCACTCCCGTAACTGCCTGAGAGACTAGAATAGGTGGCAGCTCACTCCTGTAACTGTTGGTGTGTGTCCAAATCACTCTAGACCACCACTATGGTGCATTGGTTCACCTCAAGTCGAACTCATTGAGATATACAGAGTGTATCATGTGTAAATTATTCATTATTCAAAATGGTTAATGAGAATTCTTCCATTCTTTCTCTCCTTCTTCTTCTTTCTCCAATTCTCTCTGCAAATGTGTGTATTATTGTTTATCTAGATATATTCTGTGCAGTTTCAACACATTTACAATTCCATTTGGAGCAAATTGGTTTTGAGTGGCCAAGTAGTGCTTCACAATGGATCACTCAATGAAGTATTTCAAATTGAGCAAATCCATGGATGACAAAGAATATCATAAAGATGACATAAAAGAAATATTTCAAAATATTGAAATGTCAATCAATGATAATGGTGTTTCAAGACCAGTGTGGTCAAGGAAATGGAAGTGGCTAATTAGATTGCATTGTTAATATTCAACGGGAATAGTGCATGTTACAAAACTATAGATATTAAGAATTATAGCCCAAAAGATGTTGGGACAATATTTCTTTACATAAAGGAAGCAGTTGGGAGATGACAAAATTAGTGGATCTAGTGATTGGAAATGCAAAATGGCCAAGTGAGGATTGGATAGCAGGTGTAGAATAGGGGTCAGTGGTTCACAGTTGAGCATAATAACAATGCATAGGTCAGTAGGGCTCTACAAAAATTCAAGGACAACCATATACAACAGTAAAGCTAAACAATTAATTAATATGAAATAGATATGCATTGGAGTGCGTGATAAAATTGATGCATGACGCATAGAATAAAGATAGAATGCATGTGCATTAAATAGGCATGAAAGATCAAATGCTTGGTGCATACTGATGTGTGTTTGTGCATGTAGACATGCCTAAACATGTTGGTGGAAGGATTATAGACTAAGAGTATTTTGTTGATATATATGTGTGTGTGTGTGTGTGTGTGTGTGTGTGTGTGTGTGAAATAATGAGGCTATGATATTTCAATAAATCTAATGATGGATTGTGTATCCAAGAAACATGATTATATCATGATGATATTGTTTCTTATGGTACCCATCCATACAAAGAAAAAATGATGATGGTGGGAATGTCGATTAAGAGATTGGAAAAAGGAGCTTATGATCTTCTATAAAGTACCAGTTGATTAGGTAGCATCAAGTAAATTGATGGCAACCATACATATATGCATTTGAGGTTGTTATGACGTACAATTGCTGAAGGGAATTGAGGTAAGAATTTCCTCAGTCAAATCTCAATATTTGAATTGATGTAAAGGTGGGAGGCCTTGAGTATGCAAATAATATTTGTTGCTTGAATGGATTTATGGAAAACTAATTGCATAATGTGTTATGTTGGTTATGAGGTCATAATCAAGTTAATTCAAGAGACATTACTCCTACTATAGTAATGAACTACATAAGAGATGGTCATGTGTGAGGCCATCATGAGAATGGATATGGAAAGGATGTAGTGTCGTCCAAGTGAATAATGGTTTTCCCATTTGTAACCGAGATTTGGACTGAAACCTTTTTTCCTACACTAAATAGCACTAAGGGATGATGTTCCTAGTGTTGTGTATGGGTTGAAGAGGAAGGAATCCAAAGGATCAGACAGGTTGTGGGGAAGAGTTTGGATGAGTTATTGAGGCATGGGCCATACTTTTTAACACACATGGTGGAATACATGACATTAGCACATGTTATTCCAGAGTCAATTTCATTGTGTAGATGTGGTCATGATTATTGGCACAATGGTTTTATTTATTGGTAAAGTTTGATTGTGCTATGAAAAGCTTGGTGTGCTGATAATTCATATACCGTGAATGATAGTTTCATTCTAGATAATCCGATTAATGGAAGAATTCCATTTTTAATATGAATAATAGTTGGAAGTGATGGAATTCTTAGATTAATATAATTTTGAAAATAACTTCATAGACTCAATGCAAATATTGTGCATGAGATATTAACAACTTGTTTGGTTGCAAGAAAATTAAGAAAATTGCAAGAAGAATGGTCTTGGATATGGCAATAATGTAAGCCCATAAGAAATACTAATATAAAACACTACAAGAGACAAACATAATGAGATGAAATCTCATGTGTGGGAAATTTTATTTTCATGTATAACCAGGTTTGAGAAATTAATAATTGGAAATTGTTACGATATGCTAACAATTGGTTTGGGTGCAAGAAAATTGAGAAAATTGCAGGAAGAATGGTCTTAGATATGGAAGTGGTGTAAGCCACAAGGAAGATCAACGCCTTTTTTTGCAAGAACCAAGTAATTATGAGAAACATATTCATGTTTAGAAAATTTTGTTTTCCTATGTTAAACAGATTTGAAATTTTGTAATGAAAATTTTATGATGATGTCTCATAATTACTGCATATGATGCAGATGAAATGATTACCACAGGTTATGCATTGCTAGTGTAATTATTGTAGTAAAATGACATTTGTATGTGTGAGAACACCTTATCAAGTGATGAATCGCCTGAGGGAATGTATAATAGTGAAAGGGATGTTTGAGCCTAGAGGGTGAGTACATCAAGAAGAACCAGGTTGTCAGGCTTGAAGAGTGAACTCATGTGTGAGTTGCATTGTCGAAGAACCAAGTTGCCAGGCCTGATAGAGTGAACTCATGTTTGAGTTGCACTGTCAAAGAACCAGGTTGTCAGGACTGAAGAGTGAACTCCTATGTGAGTTGCACTGTCAAAGAACCATGTTGTCATGAATGAAGAGTGAACTCCTGAGTGAGTTGCATTGTCGAAGAACCAGGTTGTTAGGCATGAAGAGTGAACTCTTGTGTGAGTTGCACTATCAAAGAACCAGGTTGTCAATCCTGAAGAGTTCACTCTTGTGTGATTTTCCCTATAGCAGCAAGGTTGTTGTTGGTTATTTTACTGATATTTTTCCTAGCAACGAGTTCCCTTGAGTTCCCAGTAGTGAGATTCCTAGTTACCTATGCCAAAAGACCTTGATAAACGAATGGTGGAGCTCAATGGACCGAGGACAGTGAAGGGGGCACATTCCTTGGGTCAATCCTGATAAATGAATGGGATGTTATTCCTTGGATTGGGAAGTTAAAGAGGAAGAGAGCTAGTGGAAATCAGGATAGTTGTAGGAGAATGCCAATGGATTATGTATATGTTTCGGGACAGGGTGCCTTTGTATATATGTTTTGGGGCCATAACGCCTATGTATTTAGGATTTTGGGGGCTGGAGTGCCTATGTATATGTGGTATTGGGGCCAGAGTGTCTATGTAATTTGTGTAGGCTGGAATGCCTGTGTGATTTCGGGCTAGAGAGCCTATATGTTGATTGTTGGCCGGGGAGCTGAAATTGTAGAATGAAATTACACCTGTAGGGTGTTGTGCATTGAGAATAGTGAAAAAATAAGGGGGAGGGGATGTAGCATTCCCATTTCTAATCCCCGTGAATTATAATGTAATTGTATAAATGTAAATTAGGTCGGTGAGTCAATGTGTTTGGGTGAAGGGCCCGTATTGATTTAATGTTGTCAGGGGTCAAATTGCATATTATGAACATTGAAATAATTAATAAAAGTAATAATAGCTGGTTGCGATACAAAAGATATGAAGAACGATGGGGGGCTATGATTCCAAAAGAGAGAGGGGTCCAAGGGGGAATTATTCATGGGTGTTAATCCAACCCACATTCCTGAAATTATTATTTTTGTGTATAACCTTCTATTTGTTGATTGAGTGTATGAGAAGCCAATCATTTAAATTCTTGTAAGAGGGTGGGTGTGAGTGGTCACATCCCATAGTTATTGGAGAGAATGGGATGAAGTACAATCATCCTTGAGAAGAGTGTGAATCAAGCAAGGAAGGAAGAAGAGGAAATTCGTATGCAGAATAGGGACGGGTTTTACATACAGATTTTGAGCAGCAAAGGGAGAGCAGAGGATTGGAAAGAATACCATCCATGGTATACTTGAAGGCATCCATTGTTTGGACATATTTTGGGTGTGAAGAAAGAGGCATGTGTTCCTGTAAATCAGGTGGTAAGATTATGGTGCAAATTCATGTTGAGGAAATATCTCAAGAGCCTTGTGAAGGTTGTTGTGAGAACTACTGAAGTAGCTAAAAGTTCTTGGATCCTAGATGAAGAATTTTTGGCCAACCAAGTGCACTAGGGACCCTAATAAATGAATGATACAACATGGGGGA
This sequence comes from Picea sitchensis, assembly GCA_010110895.2. Taxonomy (NCBI): domain Eukaryota; kingdom Viridiplantae; phylum Streptophyta; class Pinopsida; order Pinales; family Pinaceae; genus Picea; species Picea sitchensis. Next base: position 76,358 of record SNQJ01S0001496.1, on the reverse strand, counting down.
TTGTGAGCACTCAAGTGGGTACATTCCTTGGGTAGTGCAGGTTGTGCAGAAGAGAGAGAAATAGAGGATTGGAACTACTATGGGAGTAGAACTTGGGTTTTGGGGTTGCGGTGTGTGGAGAGTGGACAGCCAGTGGGTTGTATCTCCTTATGGACTCATAGCCTCAGCTCGGGGGTGGCCTGTTGTTGAGAGAAAATGAACAATAATGCCTATGGCTAGGAGGTTCATCCTTTGTTTGCAGTCATTTGGTTAAGCATTAACAATTAAGTGTTTTTGTTCCATTCTTATGTTAATTTCATTGTGTAAATGGTTTTACGAATGTTGTGTGTTTGTTTTTTGATTGAACAGTTGTATTCATGTTTAATACATGTTATTAGATGCATTTAGAACTGTAGTATTAGTCCAATGGTCAAATTTGTGTGTGATCTACGGCTGATAAGCTACATGAATTTAAATAAGTAGAAAATCTCCAGATTTAGTATGTATTATGCATGTAGTGATGCTTAGTTGGAAGTTGGGTACGCTACACTCATATCCCCAATGCGGGGGTGACCTTTTGCAGAAATACCTAGTGCAACACACATGAAATAATTCCTACAGCTAGGAAGAACATCCCACATCAATAGCCAATTTTGTAACGTTTCTTTAAAAGATAAGTGTTCTATTGAATATGAGTTTTATATGTGCGTATACATGCTTAATTGTTATTGTGTTAAAGATTAGTTTTGCATTTTATATTTTTTCATGCTTAAATGAGTTATGCATGGATTTCATGTAATTTTTCATTTGTTATTGTATTGTATGATAGGGCCGAAATTAGATGGTATCAAAGTTGGTTATTATGGGAAAATTAAGTGGGGAAATTGAGAAAAAATTCAAGTTCCCCTTCACCCTAGAAGACACCGGGCTGGACAGATATGTCGCAACTCATAAGAAAACCTCAACTCACAATATATAACTTCTTGCAATAATAAACAAAAAATATAATACTTCAATCAACATTCATGAAGCTTCTTTTACATAAAAGGTGATTCCCCATATAACATGAATATATGTAGTATGAATAATCAATTTCTTGCTTGGAGGAAAACATATTGGTTTCCAAATTCAAGCCAATAGAAGATTATTCTAACAATGTAAAAAATAAAATTGGACATTTCCCATCAACGTCATCTATCAAGGCATAGCATAGTCTTCTCCATGTTGCCCGTGCACAATATTTATCAAACAAACACAACCATGCAATTGTTGCATCAAATGGTCCAAAGGTAAATTCCTTAGAAAAAAAACACATGTTGAGGATAGAGATCACAAATGGAAACCCGTGGAATCAATCCTTCTCTTCTCTACTAAGAAACTTATAAAATTGCAGATCAAATTGATCTTATAGATTAGCAATAAGTTTTGTCACTAAACAATAATAAAACATTGGATATATATATATGACACACATGCCAACTGAATAGACATAAAGTCTATTTAAATGCGTAGAGCCAACATGTTGCTCTTTGTTCAACAAATCATGTGAGTGTCCTACCATCATTCGCATGCCCAATATTTACTCACACACCCATAAAATCCTCTTCGCACATCTTAGGGAGAGGCTTACATCCTACATACAACCTATATGACCTATGTACATCCTTTGTAGGATCTCCCACAACCTCTAGCAAAATTTGAAATGTAATTGATGTTAAAGGAGGTGCATATGGCCCTCTAGCTTAGGGAAATAGCTAAGTGTGGTTGTCCAAAAACTAGCAACATCCTTCAAGACATTAATTGATATTCCCTCGATCTCATCAATTCTTTTTATTATTGTTGTTTTCAACTATATTTAGAAACCCAACGATTAAATTGCAATAGTCACTTAATGACAACCATAGATCCTCAATTTCATAGTGAATAAAATAGTGGGCAATATAGAGTTGTTGGTTATCTTCATTTTCACATGGAGAATGAATTATCACACCATTAAAATAAACATGCAACAATTAAGTATAGAAATTAAAAAAAAAATTAACACGACACAGAGAAATATTTAGAACCATTCAAGACACAATGGACACCATGTTTCTCCTTTGCATTATCTCATCATAGCCCCTCAAAAGACCCCTTAAGAGTGAAAGTACACGAAGAAATAGGTAGAGATAGGGTAATGGGAACTCCAATAGACCTAACCTTTCATTTCCCATTCATCTATCACTCCTCCTCTCCCATTCTTTATTTTTATTTTAATTAATTCATTGTTTTCTTATCATTTTGTCTTATTCCACTTTATTTTGCATTGTATTTTACATAGTTAGTAACCTTATTTAATTGTTGAATTTCCTTAGATACTAAGGCTTAGAACCATTTCTTTTTGTTTAGATCCATTTCAAATCACACCTCCCAATTGAGAGTCTTTTTTGTCTCCAAAATATTAGAGGACCAATCTAAATCAATGTGTCTTCCTTCTGCTTCTATGGAACATGTATCTTACTCTATCTTTGGGTCTCACTCATGGACTTTGCTATTGGATATTGTTCTGTATATGGATATAGATCTAGTTCCTAACTCACTTATTCCTACAATACATAAGTCTACTCATTGACTCTCATCTCTAAGAAATCTCCAGATATGAACTCTACAATCAGAATTCATTCCCATCTCTCTCATAATTGGAGATAGACCATATTGGCATTTAATGAACCAAGTTGAATGTTGGTCTATGTTTGTTGAGTGAGATCCCAATAGTTATTCCCTTAAACAACAACCTCATTACAGGAAGTGTGGTCTTCGTTCTACTAGGATTAATTGCTTCCCGACATGGAAACAACTTTCCAGTGCCTTCACATGCTTACAAGCATGTTGTCTCTACAATAATGTCATTTGAATGACAAACTTTGTGTGCAATCACAATTCATCATCTATCGTTCTATTTTCTTTGGAAGTTTCCATGGAGTTCTCAAGAACCTCCCAAGGTCATTGACCTTTGTGCACCAAGATCTTGCACATCTTCAAGAATGGGTCTTCTGATGAAATACTGAAAACAACAATTGGATTTTGGCTTCCCTTAGAATCAACCTATTATTCATCTTGTTGGTGCTGTTGACCTCCTTTGTTGTTATAGCTCTTTGGATTGGAGATGTAGGAAACTCTTCATCTTCTTCAATATTCACTCTCCATGCTCATCTCTTGATTGTGTGGATTCTGGGGTGAAGCTCTGAATGAGCTCACAAACACTTTGTTTCACAAAGGCCACTCAACTTGTAGTGGTGGAAAAATTCTTGTCGTTGTTGTATGGACTGCTTAACATGTTCCTTTTCTCCCCATGCCTTTGAATTCATTATTGGTTTGGGGATGTCTTCTTGCCATTCCTCCTCTAAAATCAATATGGCTTGTGGCACGTGGCTTTCTTTTCCTGACAAGATTCCACACAATGGCATTTTTTCCCACATAATGAGCATACCTCTGAGTACCAACAAATATCAATTCTATGGCCTTTATTCCTGTAGAAATGACAAACAAAGGATGCCTTACCTTATGCATACCAATGGTTCTTCTTTTTCTTCTTCTTTTGGTTGATATGTTTTCTACTCCTTTTGAGTGCAAGTCTAGGTTGAGTCTTTAAACTCACATCACTTCCTTTTCACAATCCTCCATAAGCAGTTTGAGGTGGTAGTGGGTTGCCACCTTCATGTATTGTTTCTCTTTCTTTTGAAGAGCAGGACAACTCTATTATGTCTTTTTCCATCATAAACATGATCTTAGATTTTGTGGCCTTTCCTCTCTGCCATCAAAACCTAGGCCTTCATGTTTGACCCTCTGTTCAACTAAAATAGGGATTAAATGCATTGTCTTCTCTTACCTATTCCTTGTCTATCATAGCCAAACTCCCTTAAAAATTTTGATCCAATGCCTCCAATATAGTTTTCAAATTCACCAAGCTACTCTTGAAAAAACTCTACAGAAGGTCAGATTACCAGAGTTGTCTTGATCATGATGTTGGCTTTGGTAGTGGTAATGGAATGTGGTTTTTCTTCTTTGTGTTGTTAGATAGCTAGGGTCTTTACCAATACTTCTTCCTTCTCTACCAACTCTCAATGCAATTGAGCCATCATCTAATTGATCATGTCCTCATGTTAGTTATCCATCTGGATCACCTTCTCTCCCAATTGCATAAGCTACATTCTACCCTTGTCCCAATATAATCAGTGAGGGAGTCTTCGTGTTTATCTAGTCAATTCTTTAGCAATGGAAACAACCTTATCAAGGTCTCAAGGTTCTTCTCTATCTTTGACATCCTCTGGTCATACATTTGGACCTTCTGTTCCAAGTGATTTTTATCTTCTTGAAGTTGCACATTGATGGCCTATGGGTCTTCCAACCTTTCTCTATTTTCTTTACCTATGTTAGGTATGCAAGGTTCTAGCAGCTACGTGACAGTCAAGGATTCCACTTCTTTGATACCTTATGATGATCTGTAATCGAGGTACTGATTGCTTACTTTCTTCACCAACATAGATCTTTTGGATAATTAAATTTTTTTTCTTTGTCAATGTTGAGACTTTGCTTCTTCAAACATTGTTTGGGCCTCAATGCTTTGAGGTTCTAGGCTTATCTATAAATGAAATTATTTTATTGTATAATGAAAATGTAGTGACAAATTGAGTGCAAGCTTCTTCAATCACTACCCTTTAACCATAATGAATGTTATGTTTTCAATTTCAGTATTTGTTATTTGTCTATTGGCTCTCTCAATGTTATGCTATTGCTAAACAGTCAAGAGAATAACCCTGGATATGTTTTTTAATTGCCACCAATGAAGCCAAAATCTAATCTTCTATTAAATTTGATGAGTATATCTTAGTACCAAAAATAGATTCTAATCCTCAAATGACCAAGGGCTCTCGACAATTTCAACAACAACCAATTATGATGGACTTATAAGAGCACCTCAACTCACAAAATATAGTTTCTTGCAATCATAAAAAAATACAATGCTTCACCATGTTGTTCATGCACGATGTCTATAAAAAACACAGATGTGCAAACAAACATAGTTGTTTAATTATTTCATCATATGGTCCAAAGGTAAATTACTAAGAAAATAAAACCCTATGTTGAGGCTAGAGATCACAAACAACAACTTATGGAATCGATCCTTCTCTTCTCTACTAAGAAACTTATAAAATTATAGATCAAGTAGATCCCATATATTAGTAATAAGAGGTGTAGCTAAGCAATAACAAAACGTTGGATATGTTTTGTTTTACTATGCCACACATGCCAATTGAATAGACATACAACCTATTTAAGTGTGCAAAGCCAACATGTTGCTCTATGTTCAACAAATTATGTGAGTATCCTATCAGCATTCACATGCCAAGTCTTTACTCACACGCCCAAAAAATCCTCTTCACACGTCTCAGGGAGAGGCTTACAACCTATGTACGACACACACAACCTAAGTACAACCTCTAGCAAAATTTAAAATGTAATTGATGCTAAAGGATGTGTGTAAAACCCTTTGTCTCAAGGAAATGGTTGAGTGTGGCTGTCCAACAACCAATGGCATCCTTAAAGACATTAATTGGCATTCCCACGATCTCGTCAATTATTATTATTATTATTATTATTATTATTCGCAACTAGATTTAGAAACCCGACTATTAAATTGCAACACTCACTTAATGGAAACCGTACATCTTCAATTTCAGAGTGAATTACATAGTGGGAAATACAGTTTTGTTGGTCATCTTCATTTGCACATGAAGAATTAATTCTCATGCCACTGAAATAAACAAGTAACAATTAAGTTCAAAAATTAACTCATCATTTAACACAACACCAAGAAATATTTAGACAATTCAAGACACAATGGACACCATGTTTACCTTGGAAACCCAAATAGGAAAAACAACATTCAATGGTTGCTTAGTCTATTTCAGAAATCTTTGGTTACAATGTAGTTCATGGCTCTATGGCCATTCAACAATTCACATAACTCCTTCTCCTTTGCATTCTCTCCTCCTAACCCCCCAAAATACCCTTTAAGAGTGAAAGTACAAGAAGATCTAGGGTAATGGGAAGGCCAACATGCTTGACCTTTCTTTTCCCATTCCTCTCTCTCTTCTCCTCTCATGGTGGAAGGAAACCCTCCGAGTACTTCCACACATTTCGTGGAAGGTAAACATGGTAAACTGTCGACCTTAATTACTAGGCCTAACCCGGTGAAGACATTGAGTGAGGCCCAATAATATCAAAAAACTAGTTGGTTGGGGACTTGACCCCGAGACATCTTGCATTATAACCATATCACTCATCCACTCGAGCTAACCCATACTCTTAGTGTTTAAGGAGTCAAAGAAAGAACTTCAAGAACTTCAAGCCTTCATGTAGATTTCAAGTAGGAAATAATAGGAGTTGGATTTGCAGTTGAGTTCCTTGAAATCGTTGGTTGATAGAATTGTGATTCATCTCAGTTTGCCTCAAGATATCATATTGTCTCCTATCCCTTCAACCTCAACGTCAGCGAGGGACTTGTCATTTGGTGAACTCCTCTCTAGAAGCATGGGGATATTGGTAAAAGGAAGTAAGCAACACCACTTTGGTTGCATAAAAGAACTTGGAAGTAGTTACTCTTATGGACCAGGCAAGGCAAAATTCAAGTTTTCTCAATGAAATAAAATTTCATAAATGTGGAAGCAATTACCCTTATGGACCAGACAAGGCAAAACTCAAGTTTTCTCAATGAAATAAAATTTCATAAATTTGGTGGGAAGTGAAAATTAACATTTCTTTGGTAGACAAGTTAGAATTTAATTTATTTAAGAAACAAACCAAAAGATTTGATGTGATGGAAGGATTCTAATTTGTTGGAGCAGCACGCCACACCAGCCATGTGAAATGTGTTCGCCTATCTTATCCATGCCCTACTATTTTACTTTTCCGAGTCGGTGCGCCCAGCTCCTTTTATATTGTTGTCGTTGGTGACAACTGTGCCGACTTTCCATCCATGTTCAACCTCTTCATTTGTCGACCGAGTGAGGCGCGTTGTCGGCCGTGGGCCACTAAAAACCTAAACCTAAACTGCACGGACCAACGTTTGGAGTTCTCCACCCAATCAGAATCCGACGCGATTCCAGCTTGGAAGCGACACGTAGATCTCTCTTATTCATCGCATCATCCGCTCTTCTGCTCGTATTTAAAGGCGTGCGGGTGTCCTCTCACCATATCGCCGTTAACATTTCTGAGGGCTTTTAGAGCTTCCGTTTCTCTATAATTCGCTCCGCTCGATTATCTTGATTTCTCGCCGTCAAATTTGAAGGAGATGGCAGTGTCTACGCCTCTGGTGACCGTCGCGGCTGCATTTGCCGCCATCGGAGCCCTGTACGGGTTCGATTCTCATTACCATCAATCAGACCGCCATGTACGCATTCTCTTATATTTCTGAATCTGTTTAGAGTTTCTTTTTGTAGAGGGAACTTTTAAGTTTTGTTTACAACAGTGGTTCTTCTGTGCTTTGCAGAATGAAAGTCCCCACACCCAGCAGAACAGCGAGGTAAACGGAAAATCAAAAGAATCGGCTGTAGACGGGAATGGAAGACCGTCAAAGGTGGGGCGCCTGTCGCCCGTCTTTGCGCCGGAGTTTGACGGGTTACATTGCTACGAGACGCTGGTTAGGCAGTGAGGCACTTGGGGTTTTCTTTTCTCAACTATTTCGTCCTGAACTTTTGGATTACAGTTAAAAGTGTAAATATATTTATCAGTTGTAGTAAAATGTTTGGATTTTGGGGTTTTTCTATGTTAGATCTACATTTAAAGGGACAACTTAATAGATCTTTCGCTTTCCGGCCCAAATTTTCACAATTATCTCGCCAAACCTGAGGTTAAATGTAGCATATTAGCTTATCTGTATCAAAAGGTTGATTGATATATAAAAATAGATTAGCATGATAACCAATATAAAAAAGTTTTTTTTTAATTGTGTTTGGTTTTTTTTTTAAATTTGATATGAAATTATAATTTTTTGTTTTTTAAATTGCATTTTTTTAATGTATAAATGGATTCAGTTTACTGAACTTACAGAACATCTAAATTATACACAAAATTTTAGAGTTATACAGAAATAATCATTCAATTATGCAAATTCAACAATAACATCTAAATTATACACAAAATTTTAGAGTTATACAGAAATAATCATTCAATATGCAAATCCAACAATAATTTGCTAAATTTTTAACAGGTATTACCAAAAAAAATATAATAAAAAGAACCCGAACTTAAAACGTTTAACCTAAGCCTATCCAAAAAAAGCTTACATGAATGGATAAACACAGCTTTTTATTAGTTAAAAAAGCTAGATGGATATATAAATATATAGAGTATGGACAATGAATGGATAAAGATAAACATATATAACATTTTTTTTAAGATTTATATCCAGAGGTGGGACCGGACCGTTGAACTCAGAAGATTAAGAGATAATGTTACTTTTAATTATTTTTTATTTTATTCTTAAATTTTTCAAAGAACTCAGGTATAACATTCTTTTTAAGATTTATATCCAGAGGTGGGACCGGACCGTNAGAGGTGGGACCGGACCGTTGAACTCAGAAGATTAAGAGATAATGTTACTTTTAATTATTTTTTATTTTATTCTTAAATTTTTCAAAGAACTCAGGTATAACATTCTTTTTAAGATTTATATCCAGAGGTGGGACCGGACCGTTGAACTCAGAACATTAAAAGATAATGTTACTTTTAATTATTTTTTATCTAACTTATAAATAACATAAAATTTTGTAAATATAATTTTTATTCTTATTAAATTTTGATAAATTTAGAATTAAAATAAATATAATAATTATTTTGTTATTTAAAAAAATAAATAATATTATATAAATAGATATTATTAATTTATATTAAATATTAAATATATATTTTAGTGGGTCTAATAGTTAAGTATATATGTTTTTTCTTTGAAATTTATAAATTAAAAATGTTGAAATTTAGAAGATATAGAATATCTACAAATTCAAATCATGTCCAAATTTAAATGAGGAAATCATATTTATTAATGGTCTTGTCTAATTGTTCTACTTTTTGATCTTTATCCTTGGATTCTTCAAATGGCCTAATCATATTTATTAATGGTATTATATAA
>SNQJ01S0001496.1:49439-60788 GCA_010110895.2 Picea sitchensis | reverse complement strand
GTGGGTTCATTCAAAGATCTGTCAAATCCATCAACATTTTAGTGTAAATTAATGCTAAGAAAAAGATGGAGGTTGAGTGCATCGGAAGGCACATTTACTTGATGTAGCTTTGAATTAAATCTTGATAACCCTTTGGTTGTTGAGTGCATCAGACAATTACTAGGTGTTTAATAACCAGATGGGGTAGATGGGGGTTGAGAATATCACACGACAACATTCTATGGATTTAACACACTATGTTGCACTTCTTTCTCTTTGTTTTCGTGAATGTGAAAATGGTTTCCTGAGCTCTCTAATTCCACTAATTTTTGCACTTTACGATCCTCAACTTTGGCGCGGGTTTGAAGCAATTGTGGTCTTCTTCATCATTGTTGTCTTCCATATACAAGTAAATTTCTCACCTTTTATTTCTCTGTTTAACCTGATATTTATACCATTTATCGTTTCCCATTCGCTATTTGTATTTGTCTAGAAAAATAATTTAGAGTTTGTACATAATATGTTTTGTATTGATATGTTTTCTTTCCTTGTTGGGTTTTATGTTCCTCATCTACTTTTTCCGGGGTTGCTCTCATATGATTAAAAACGTATTGCACCTCCCTATTTTTTTCCACATTAATGTACTTCGTGGCCAATTTCTTTGGACTCAAGTAGTTTGTTTCATATCATTACATGTCTCTGAAAGCCTCGTAGTCCTTAATTTTATAGGCACTTGTTCATTTTTCGTCTATAGTCAGGATTCAATGTTTTTAAACCACAATTTAGAGATACTTGCAGAACCTTCAAAAGAAGCCTAAATATTTTGTATCTTTTGTTTGGCATTGTGTTTATATGGCACATTAATAGTTTTGGATTAATATTGTATGTAAATGGGTATGCAATATGGTTCTGAAGCTCTGGTGAATTTGATCTGATTAAGGTCATAGTTAGTTCACGAGTTTAGTTGTTTGGAAGTTCTAGGGTTTTTATTTGTTTATTAATAGCTCCCTTAATAAGGCTTTTGGTGGGTTATTTACCATAACACTTTTGGGAAAAGTTATCATTTATGGGTCTGGATGGATCCAGAACCAATGGGATCTGCCCGGACTCGCTTGTGGTCGTAAAACCCTCACTTTCAACTTTGAAATATCGTCTCTTCCAAGTCTAAAATTACCCATATGTGAGTATTTCATAATAGTCTACTTTTCTTACTCCATTAGCGCATTTGGAAATCTGGATTTTTTGTATTTTGATTCATGCTTTAGATCTATTTAAAAATATTTTTGTGTTCTTTTGGTTCTTAGAGTTTTCAAAAAATACAAAGAATTTGTATATGTTTTCATGCAACTTATTTATGTTCTAATCAGTGTTTACCCTAAACAAATCAAAGACCTTATCCAACATATTTTATCATATTTATTGATTCACAATACACCCACTTGTTTTCAGAAAATAGGAACACTAATACTTGTTCCATTATTCTCCAATGAACCATACGACCAAAGGCTTTAAATCTGGCCACTCCTTTCATCCATTTTTACATATCCAATTCTGGTCATCTTTTATTGAGTTTGCAATGTTTGAAAATTTAGCCATGGCTTTATGAGAAATCATAAAATGAAACAGAGCCTATTTTTCTTGCTTCTTTTGAAAGAGGCACAATTTTTTGCTTTGAAAAGATGGATCTGTATTTTCTCCATGGGATTACAGATCGCCAAATATGGGGAATCTCCCACTGTTATCGACGGATTTAACGCTACTAACCTTTTTTGTAATTAAGCGAAAAAAACAAACAATTATCGAAGACCATAAATATCGAAATCAAATGCTCAACAGTGTTAAAAATGGAAAAAGAAAACCCTTTATGGCTATATTAAAAAACTCCAAGCATATTTTAATAGAGAAAAGGAAAACTATACAGAGTTTTCAACATGAGATTACAACTTTGTGTCCCATTGATAGAAGCAAAACATTCTATTCTATGTTGTTTGTCCTGCGATGACAATAGATTTGTCTGGCCTCTATTGTGTCCTAGTGGTTGCAACCTCTTTTCCCTTTCTGGCTCTTATCTATTTAAAAAAACTACAGAGGTTGTTAGTTTTAGGTTTCTTTAAGGCTACATGTGATCCAGATTCAGATTATTTTGAGAATGAAATGAAGGCGGAGATATACCAATGAAATACACATAAATATTGCAAGAAACACGAAGATACAGTAATACACAATTTCTATTAATGAGATAAATGTATAGAAACTGTAAAAATACAGAGTGAATGAACTCGCTAGAATGGTGGCAGCTTATCTTTGAGAAGATATTTGACAGCTATGCTCATTCGCAAGAAGATGATGTTTACAATGAGGCTCCAAAGGTCTTTTTAACATAATGAAAATCCAAAACCCTAACCTTGGAAGATGAAGCACCAAAATGTTTGCAGGCCCCGATGGGGGTAGTTGATACGTCAACTTCCCGAGGGTATAAATTTTGCATACGATCTTCGTTTGGGGTGCACAACAGCTCATTGGAAAGGTCTAGTCGAGAAGAAAACATTTCGAATGTATCGAAGCCAAAGTCTCCAACTATCGCCTAGGCCCCAAACGTAAAAAAAAAAGTCGTTTAGGGCTTCAAAACGACCCCAAAAGTTTGGGACCCGAAAAACTGTAGAAAATTTGCCAAGGTGGAAAACTATATTTCAAACCAGTGGAATAGGTGGGTGGCCACCGATATCCACTTGGATCATTCCTCCCTCCTTAGGAAGTAATGGTTTCCATTGCATCAAGTTCTCGGCGAAGGTTTTGTTTAATCTAAACCTTGGTGAGTTGTTTGTCTTGTTGAAGAAGTTGTCTCGCTTAGCTTGTTGAAGGTTATCACGAACATGTTGTTGGAGGGGTTGGATCCGTTCAACCAATCTAGCTGCATGATCTGCCTCAGTCTAAGTGTGGGATGACTATGTCAGTGAAGATGCAACATGAATAGTATGAAGGGCTCTTTTATGAATTTGTTTGATTGGACAGTGTGGAAGCACCCTCATTGGTGAAGTAACATTATTTTTGTGCCCTTCTACAATATGCTTATGTTGGATAGAAAGGTGTTGGGCCGAGGTTGCAGTGTCCTTTTGTTCACCTTCTAACCAAATTGTGAAGAGGCTAAACTTTGCGGTATGAGAGATTACATTGCGGCACTATTTTTTCAGGGCAATAGTTAGAATGTAACATCTTGGTTTTAACCCTTGTGAACTGAGAATGTATTATKTAATTATGGCTTACGCTGGTGAGTCARTAGAGTTGAAAAGGGGCCAGAGTGCCTAGGAAATGTAATACTTCATATAAATTAATAAAATACATTGTTGGCTGCAAGACGAACAAGGACAAAAGAGATATGGGGACATGATTCCATGAGAGGGGRGTTGAGGGGCTAAGTCTTTTTATTATTATTTTRTTTTACCCATAATTGATTTTATGGAGAAAAGGGATTACATGAGCTTCTTGGGAGGGAGGCCATGTGGCTCTTGTCTTCATGTTATTTAAACATCCCTTGGGGGCGGTTTTGGGGCTTCTTCCCCTTGGTCTTCTTCTTCCCTTGGGTCATCTTTTTCCCTTTGTTATCTTGTTCTTTTTGCCTCTTCACTCACTCTTGCTAATTCATGTGCTCTGGGATGGAGCATGGAAACAAATGGCAAGAAGAGGAGCCATTGCTAAATGGTTGTAATAAATTACTGAGCATTCCAAGAGGGAATGGATGCATGTGTGCATGAGCTTGATGGCAGTTCGGATAGAAATTTCCACATTTGAGAATCCTTGGAGTTTCCAGTAGGGAGATTTCCTGACCAGTAGCACTGGAGCCCTAGAGAGAAGTGGGACATCCTGAGGCACTGCATGGCAGAGAAAGGTGTCCATTTATTTGGGTTGTGCAGGTTGAGGGGGAAAGAGAACTGGAAATTTGGATTTGTTGTGAGGTTGGGAAACTTGAGAGCTAGTTAGCCAATTGTTGTGTGTTTTTAGATTTGGCTTAGGACCCGTCCTTGTGGATTCATATCCCTAGATCGAAGGTGACATGTTGTTGAGAGTAAAATAACAACAATGTCAACAGCCATTTGGTGAATGTTTACTTGAAATATAAGTGCTCTCTGTTTTTTTTGTATAATGTTATTTCGATGTGTATTTATTTATCTTTGAGATATGTATTTTAAATGTGCGTGTATGTTGGTTATTGTTGTGCATGGCACATTGTTTCCTTCTTTATGTTGTAGCTTGCATCTTGTTTAATGCATGTGGTTCTTTCATGCTTGATTTTAGATTACATGTTGTTAGAATTCGAGATATGTTCAGAAGCGAGTTTTTGGAGTAGTGTGACCAGCGTGTGGGTGGTTGGGTTCATTACACAGAACTACCTCTAGTATTCTGTAGATATGATCCCCCAGAGTAATAATGATTCTACGGGGTCGAGACTCATAAAAAACGTGATGCTTCCACACATATGGTTGGCCTAATAGAACATCATATACTTCCAGTGGGGCAACATCACACAATACTTCATCCTTGAAGGGCTTGATGTCGTAGGACAAACAACACTACTGGTTGACACAAATATCTCGACCCTGGCGAAGCCACCCAATGTTGTATGGTTGTGAATGGTGTTTTTGGGAAATCCAACTATTTGACGACCTTTGTTGAGATTATGTTATTTTATCTTCTGCTATCAACAATAAAATGCAGTGGGGTCCCCTTCATCCACATCTGTCAATGGAAGAGGTGCTCCCCCTCCTCAGGATCCTCTGGTTCTTTCAGTTGGATTTTTGTGGTCACAACAAAAGCAGTGGCTTCTGCATCAATGATTTGTTTCCTTTTATTATTTTGTGAATTAGAGTCCAGGTCAGGGCTTGTCTCTTTTTCTTTGAGCTCGACCACCAATGATTGTTTTGAGTGACATTCATCGGTGTTATGCCAATGGATTTTGTGAAATTCACACCACTTCCTAGTTTCCTTCTTCGTCTTCCCGTTACCCTTCTTTTTATGTGGCTTAGACTAGTTGTCTTGAGGTTGATTGTTCTGTGAGTTAGGTCCACCTTTACCATAATTTGGTTGTTGCGGATTTGTAGACCCAAATTCCCGCTTGTTCTGCAGCTTAAATTTCTGCTCGATTTTGATAGCATATTGATAAGTGGATCTCAGTGATGAGATGTCCAGAAACTCCATTTCGGTTTGGATGTACCTGTGTAGAGCCCCGCGGTATTTTAGAACTAGATGTCACTCAGATTTTTTGATACCCAATTTGTTGCATAAGGTATGGAAGGTATTTTTGAACTCTAGCACTGTTTGGCCCCTCTCTTGACGCAGCATGGTCCTCATGCACTGGTTATCATAGTTTCCAACAATGTAATATTGTTCATTGACCGCATCCATAAAAAAAATCCCAAGTGGGCTCGGCCCCAAATATTCGAGACTCCTCTGTGGAATTTTTCTCCTAGTAAGTTTCCCACCAATATTTGACATGGGGGACAACCTTAAGGAGCACAAAGGTGATCTTTGCTCTGTCGAAAAAAATTGTGGACAGAGAAATAAACTTCTAGCAGATTTAACCACTTTTACATAGTATCTTCATCTATCTGACCTTCAAACACGGGAATATCAAAATTAACTTGTACCTTGAAAGGGGCAGTGCTTCCAAAGTGTCTGCTTGATGAAGACGAGTATGTTGTTGTTGGCAGTCGTCAAAGGATTTGGGAAAAAAATATCCATTATTTCGTCCATCTGTCACGTGAGGGCTTCCTCAAGCAACATATTAATATAATCCTATGCTCCTGCGTCTCTCTTTTCTTCCACCATGGGAGGCCACTCGGGCTAGCGAGATCGGTTGCCCTCGAGAGAAACTAACTCGAGGACCAACTCTCTATATCTTGACCTCGTTGGGGGTATGCACTAAGAAACGACAAGGAACAACTTGCTCTGATACCACTGATCCAGATTATTTTGAGAACGGAATGAAGGTGGAGATATACCAATGAAATACACATAAATATTGCAAGAAACACAGAGATACAGTGATACACAAGTTCTATTAATGAGAGAAACGTATATAAAATTTAAAAATACAGAGTGAATGAACTCGATAGAATGGTGTCAGCTTATCTCTGAGAAAAAAACCCTTTTTGGCTTTAGAAAAAAAACGCTCCAATTGATGTTAATGGAAAAACAAATTGTATAGATATTTCCACCGAAGATTACAGTTTCTTACACACTCATGATGGTAGCAAGGGATATTATTTGGTTCTTTGCTCTGTCTGCCATGACAACCGACTTCTCCATCTTATGCCACATCCTGTTGTTTGCAGTGTTCACCCATTTTTTATTTCACTCATAGTGGCTCTAATGACCTATGACATTTCTAAAATCACCTCCCCCTTAGAAGTTTGTTACTTAACCTTTGGTGCCCTGAATATGAAGTAGGCCCACCCATTTTTGATTTCACTCGTAGTGACCCTAATGATATATGGCATTTCTAAAATCACCTCCCTTTAAAATACCATTAGTTTACCTCTGATGCCCTGAATATGAAGTAGGTGTTAGGGTCCTAACCTCCCTAACCCCTCACGTAGGTAGAATAATATATTTTCCATGTAATAAAGGCCAACATTAGTTATTAAGTATTATTTAATAAATATGAACAATTCAATCTAAGAAGACCTAATAGAAGCATCCACTTCTAGAAAGATCTTCATGTAGAATTTTCTTTAGAAGATAGAATTATATAAATAAGAGTAGGAGGCATGAGAAAGTTTTGTCTTGATAATTATCGTAATAGAATGTTTCTCTGTTGGAGGTTTCCCCCTCAAAGAGGCAAGTGAACATTGCTTCCTATCAATAAAGATATTATTTTGGTGTTCTGGTTCTCTACATTTTGTTTCTCCGCTGTTATTTTTTATTTTTGTTTTCTATTATTATAATAGATCTAGTACCTAACAAGTGGTATCATAGCACTTTCCACTGCAGAAACTGTGGGAATTTTTTTCAGGGTAGAGACGTGTATTTTCGTCGTCTTTATTGCACATAGATCTATCGCTCAATGGGTAAAATTGTGGTGGGGAAGACTACACACAGGAAATACAGACGGTTTCATGGGGTTGTCTAGAAACAAACGTTTCACCTTGTTGAAAACCTTTGTAACCCCTATTGGTACCCCTCGAGTAGTAATGCATCAGATAGAATCTGTACATGGCCATCACTCCCATGTATCGGTCGGTATATAGGGAGCCCCCCTAGGTTTCCTTAAACTAGCCCTAGATCAGTCGATCGATCACCTGACTACTATTGTGACACCGAGAAAAACACTATGAAGATACTCTATGGTACTTGGGTAATTGGGTAGTACGACTAAGGGTACGTTCAAGCCTCCTTAGTTGGTGCCTTGAGATATTGGGTCGAGTACCGATGAGTTGGTCAAACTCCATTATGTTGTTCTCTATCTCGATCATGAACACTGGAAACAATGGTAATGGCGTGAAAATGCACGCCAAGGGTATGTTGCTTGGACCCAGTGTTTTGTGGAGCTTTATGAATGCTTTGACACCAACACCCACTATTTAGGTCATTTGACCAAGTTGAAACAGTCTAGCAAAGTGGAAGACTTTATAACCGCCTTTGAGCACTTGGGTTTCATAATAGAGGGCATGACATATGCCTTCTTCAGGGAATGTTTAATCAGTGGCCTAAAGGATGAAATCTGAGCCCAAGTCATCATCGCTCACCCTCGTACTTGGTTGGAAGCTACTAAACATGCCAAATAAGAACAAAACGTTGTGTTTTACCAGAACCAAAAACCCTCTTTTCTTCCTCACCCTCGACCTACCAATCCTACCCCTCATTCCACCCCTCCCAAGATCCAGAAGTTAACTCGGGCAGAAATGGTTGAATGCCAACTCAAGTGTCTTTGCTATAATTGTGATGACAAATATTTTCCCAGGCATAAGTGTAAGGAACAAAATATTTTATGGCCATTTCTGAGGATGTTGCTTAAGAGGAGGTTGAAGTCTCCCTTGTGGAAGAGCTACCCCCAAGAGATGATACTAATCTTCCCGCTAACCCGCCATAAGTTGAATGGTTGATTTCGTTGCATGACCTCACTGGCTTCTCTGTTGCCCAACCCTCGAGCTAATTGGATACATTAAGAACATGAAAGTCATCATCCTTGTTGATAGTGGAAATACCCATAATTGTATTCATCGTTGCATTGCCTAGGAAATCAATTGTTATATCTGTCTCGTCAACAATTTTCAAATCCTGATTCACAATGGCGATTCCATGAAATGTGGTGGGCATTGTGAAAATGTGCACCTACAAATTCAGTACCACTTGAAATATCATATGTTTTCTATTGACATGGGCGGTTGTGACATTGTGCTTGGTGTTGAATGGTTACACACTCTAGGCCCCATTCTCATGGATTTTAAGGAATTAACCATGTAATTCCAATATGATGGACAACATTATAAGTTCCAAGGCATTACAGAAGGATCCACAGAGATCATCAGTTCCCATCAAATGGAAAAGATCATCAAAAACATAATTTGGGCATTATTGCCCAACTCCATTCAATTCAAGCAATTGAGATGTCCTATGTGCATCTTGACCTCCAATCTATCCTCTCCAAACACCAAGTTAGCTTTTCCACTCCCCATGGACTTCCCCCTTGTCAGACAGTTGGCTTAGGTTGATGGATAGTTGGTATGGATTGTTGGTTGTCATTGATGTCAACCATTGGAGAGTGATATTGAAGATTGATGTCAACCATTAGTGATTGATGTCAACCCTTGGAGAAAGTTTGGTAGCAAATTCCGGTAGCACAAAGGTTTGGGTAATGGACCCAAGGTTGTTTCATGTATAATGGTATGAGTTTTAATATATTTTAAGGTAATATTATTCTATATGGATAGTACATGTCATTTAATTTCTGGTGGTATGTGGAACATCACATAACTCCTCACGGTTAGAGAGTTATGACCATGTGAAGTTGGAGAACCCAAGTTTGTTTGATGAATAACGATATGAGTTTTGATATATTTGCAGGTAATACTATTTTATATGGATAGTACATGTCATGTCATTTCCAGTGATCAGGGGATCAAATTTTGCTCAAAAATTCAAAGTGTTCGGAATCGCTTCAAACCGGACGAGAGCGTAGGCCTCGTCGTTGCAAACCCAACGCAACTCGTTTCGTCTCAAACAGACGTCGGGAGCGAGAGATATAGTGATCTGTTCGTCAAGTCAAACAGGCAAAAATTTTGATGCTGACTGTACAGTTCGTACAGTCCGTACGGTCTGACGTGGCAGGGTCGTACAGTCCGTACGATGACATGTCAGGTGATGACATGGCAAGCAATTGTTGGTTGGCAGCTGTCGAATCCGAAAGTGACACGTGTCCGTTGGGTGGCAAATGGTATGAGGACACGTGGCCCAATCCGTGGGCGCCACGTGTCACTCATTGTTTGGTTTATGGTTGTATGTAAAATTATGGGAGTTTGCGGGGTTCGACCCCCGGATCTTCCCCCACCGCATAGTGCCTTCGCACGACCGCCCGACCATTGGACCACGAGTTGGTTCTTGTTATATGTATATGTTTGATTATATTTGAATTCAAACTTTTGTAATATCTGACGGGGGGTCGGGTCGGGGCTTAGCCCCGACCCGTGGTCTTATTACATTGCATAGCACCATGGTATAACATATGTGTGCGTGGGTGTAACGGTTGGCGCGCGGGGTTTAACATAGCCCGCGGTCCTTTGTATCAATCATACAACCATGCTATATGGTATAGTCCGACAGTTGTATATGCGCGCGATTTTGAAACCCCGCCCGTGGTCTTGTTAAACCATATGACCATGTGTGGAGCGCGGGGGTTAGTTTCAAACGGTTGTAACCTTTTTAACCACTTTTTGCCAAGCGNTTTGGTTTATGGTTGTTGTGTAAAAACTATGGGAGTCCGCGGGGTTCGACCCCCAGACCTCCCCCACTTTGTAACGCCTTTGTATAACTGTCCGACCAATGCGCCCACACCATATGACTTAACATATAACCAATTGCAATATTTATAAAGTCATATAATTGTATAAATGGGCGGGGGTCGAGCCAGGGCTTAGCCCTGGCCCATGGTTGTATTGAATTTACATATGACCACCGTGTATGTATATGGTTGCGCGTGGTTGTAACAGTTGGCGCGGAGTTTAATATAGCCCATGGTTCTTTGCACTATTTCCATATGACCCTAATCCAAAGCGCGGGGAGGTTACACCCGTTGTAACTGTCAACCACCTTTTTGCCATGCGCGCGGTCCTATGCGCCATATGCTCAGGTGCCTAGGCGGTTAGGGGCTGGTGTGCCCTTAACTGTCCTATGGTTTTCACCATTGGTGCGGTTGCGCCCGGTGCTGGGTTTTCACGCTTTAACATGCGTGTGAGCCAAGTTCAATCAAGAAGGGTGTGTTTTGTAGATTCAGAGACAACAAGCTTGAAGAGGAAGACTTCCAGGAGGTCTAATTTCTTCATTTTTCGATCGATTGAGGTGCCGAAAGAGCCCAGACAGGGGTTTTTGGATGCTTTTTTTGAGCGGTTTGTCATTTTGAGCATTGTAAGACATTTTTTTTAGCACTTTTTGAGCAATTAATAATAATGATCCATTGGAAGCTGGACTAGGAGATGTAGCCCAAGAGAGGGGTGAACTCCTTTATCAATTGTTGTGCTTATGTGTTTATGTCCATTGATTATGCTGTTGTCTATGTGTAATTTTCATAAGTAATCCTTTAATCTATGTGTTGCAAACTGATCCTTTTTCTTTAAACACATAACATTTACTTGCAATAATTTTTCAAGTTTTTCAAGTCTTCTTCATTTTTAGATCAAGTTGGTATCAGAGCACTGGGTTTTGAAGACTTGATTGTTTGCAAGTTTTGTTTCTGATGCTCACAAGTTTGAAACTCACAAGAGGAGAAGGTCAACTTGTGGAGCCAAGTTCTCATACGACAAGGAGGAAGCATATTCATTCACCGCAAGTTTCAGAGAGACATTCACCAAGCATGGATCATGCAGAAAATCATTAACGTGTTCCTGCCGAAAATGAAGATCTCAGAGAGGTTGTCATGGAGCTGAGAGAGATGATGAAGATTTTGATGGAAAGAAACATATTGTCATAGGGTGAAGGCTCCAACCCTTCAATGCATAAGGGAGGCGGTGGTGACAAAACTTCAAGTGGAAATGGAGGGAATGGTGCTCCTCCACCACCCTCTCCTCCATCATCATCTTCTTCTTCTTCTTCTTCTACTAGTTCGAAACATTTTCCAAATTCTCCAAATGGGCATGGTAAAACTCCTTTGCAAATTTCTTC
>SNQJ01S0001496.1:0-10779 GCA_010110895.2 Picea sitchensis | reverse complement strand
TTGTGTTATCCTTATTCTTTGATAAAATTTGGCAGTTAATATTTTTTTATATATATCCAATATAAATTCTAGTTGTCGAGGTTGTATTTTTTTGTTTTGACATGTATTCCTGTGTTGTTCTTTTGTTATTAATTTGTTGGGAATTGGGATATCAAATTTGATCATCCTTGTTCATACTTGTCACCAAACAGGTTTCTGGGGGCCATCAAGCAGTACCTTTGCTTGTCACTTTTGAAGAACAATGCATCACCACTTATGAACATTTTTCAACTTTCTTGCTCCATTTTCATGAGCTTGGTATCCAGATTTAGGGCAGGATTGAAAGCTGAGATAGGAGTCTTTTTTCCAATGATTGTTCTTTGAGTTCTGGAAAATGTCTCCCAGCCAAATTTCCAACAGAAGATGATCGTTCTTCGGTTCTTGGAGAAACTTTGTATAGATTCCCAGATTTTGGTTGACATATTTATCAATTATGACTGCGATGTTGAGTCGTCTAACATATTTGAGCAGTATTTTTCTTCTCTTTTACTCACATCGTGTATAGGTCCTTTCATTCAATCCAACATTATGTTAAGGTTAAAGCTCGATTTCTGTTTTGCAGTCGCCTGGTATGCTTGTGTATGTGTGTCTGAAATTTACAAATCACGATCTCGATTTCCAAGTCATGAATCACATGTGGGTTCGTGTTGTCACTTCTGCGCCTTCAGTGGTTCCATCAGGATTCAAAATTAATGGAGGTTGTTCCATCGCGATTCGCAATTTATGGATTTAAAGGGTAGCAAAGTTGTAGGAGAAGCAGCGGCACAATGATCCAATAAACATAAATCTATTGTTAAAAAGTTGTGAGTAACCTCTGGAATGTTGTGAATGTGAAGTCGTGTCCATTGCATTAAGTCCTAACTAAGTTTCAAATTTGATTTTCCTTTGATCATCAGAGGATGAATTCGTTATGGTGCTTCGTGAATATAGTTGTGATGATGGTAGTAGGAGCGATAGTGGAGGAGCCTCCATATGCATGCGATAACAGAAATCCAGCAACACGATCTTACACGTTCTATGATGCTTCAAAACCCATAACAGTGAGCGTGGAAGATCTAATTTCGCGGTTGATTTTGGTGGATAAAGTTGAACAGCTATCGAATAACGCATCGGTCGTGCAACGCCTGGGAATACCCAAATACGAATGGTGGTCGGAAGCTTTGCACGGAGTTTCCGGGTGGGGTCGCGGCATTCACTTCAATGGTCCCATTCATACAGCCACTAGTTTTCCTCAAGTCATTCTAACCGTTGCATCCTTCGATGCCACACTCTAGTATCGTATTGCCCAGGCTTGAATCTTGTCATTGTATTTCTATAATGTTATGAATACCTATATCTCATCTCAGTTACCAGTAAAGGAATGAACTCTTGCCATTTCCATTGTATTCTCTAATGTTATGAATACCTATTACTCATCTCATTTAAAGAAGGAAATGTGTATTGTGGTTGTGCAGGCGATTGGCATTGAAGCGAGAGTGATATACAATGCAGGGCAGGAATCGGGGCTCACATTCTGGGCGCCCAATATCAATATATTCAGAGATCCTCGATGGGGTTGAGGTCAAGTAACCCCAGGAGAAGATCCACTACTATCTAGCAAGTACTTTGTTGCTTACGTTAGGGGATTGCAAGGCGATCCCTTCTCTTTCTCTTCGAAGGCAAAAGTCCGCTCTTCTATTCGTTTGAGAGCTTCTGCATGTTGCAAGCATTTCATAGCTTACGACATGGATAACTGGGAGGGCCATACTCGCTTCTCTTTCGATGCTATGGTAAAATTCCATTACTAACTCTGCATTTCCTTATTTTCTCTTTTTTTCATATAAGGAGTTAGTGACCTTCCCGGTGAAGATATATATAGTCCCTGATGCCCTCTGCAGGTTTTTATGTCGATGCCCTCCAAGCTGCAGTAATTTACCAAATGGACAGTAAATCCCATACTTATACCAACTAAGATTTCTGAGCTCCATGTTGGCTGAGCTTTTGCTGAATCTGAGTCTGACAACCTTGGTTTGGACTTTGGAGTGTACAAGGATGAAACTTTTGTATTTGAAAAGTGTGAAGCGATGCAATTGTCATATATTCAAAGAGTATATGATAAGTCTTCATTATATCTAAATAGCCTTCCTCCTACCTACTCATGCAAGCAGACAAGTGCATGAGATCTAGATCGTATATCAAGCTTCTCACAATCTTTTCCCAAGGCAATCAGATGGGTCGAATAGCTACAGAGTTGAAAATCAAGAATTTATCCATTTTAGTTATTGTTTCTTTGGGCAGATCTTCAAACTTTCTGACACATTCCTTTTGCCATAGGAAATAGAGAGTGACCATCTTGATTACCTACCAGACACTAGAAACAGACTTGGGGCAGCACCAAGGATCCTCTAGAAAGACAGGCCACTGACGCGACGTGACGTGAACATACCTGTAAAAAGGCCTTGTATTCAAGTTCAAATGGGCGTCTCCAAAAAACATGGCCAACATCTTATGGATTTCTACAATAGCTACAATTTCCATCTATTAGTCATGTTTTATGAAGCCTTCTTTCAGTAAAACGTTTTCAGTTTTTAATATTTTCCAGGTACATTTTTTGGATTGTGAAAACATTAACGTCATAAGTTTTTAATATTTTTCGGGTACATTTTCTTGCAAATTTACTATAAATAGTGTTATCTACTCAACTGTACTCAATTGTTGATAATAGTGAGTATTTCCCAATTATTTTGGCAGGGACTGCGTTGCCATGCAACCCTTGTTTTAATAATACATTGTTCACTCTTATTCAAATATTCAACATAAGAAGATATCACTTTTTTAATATAGTTTACAATATTCTTTAAATAATAAACTTTTAGTTGGTTATATCATTTTTATAAAATAGTTTGTAATATTACTTAAATAATAATCATACATTAAATCAATTTATGAACTATGTCATTCAAATAGTAAACAATTTATGAAATATGTCATTCATATATTTACACCATCAAAATAATTTATAAATTACTAAAGCTTATAGACATACATTTTATTGTAAATATTGCATAATAACAATGATAGATATACTAAATTCCTTTCTTAGATTCTATTCATATCCATGTATATAATTGTATTAATATATTGATGTGGACATGTTGTGTGTAGGCAAGTAGTGATTTCCATCATATACATGTTCCAAAAAAACATGTTCCAAAGCAATGTCGTTGATCTTAATAGGCAAGGCTATAACAAAAATTCAAAATGGTGAAGAAGGATTCATGTCTATCCTACAAGTTCTGGACTTCAAAAAAAGGTTCAACAGAAAGATATATTGTTCTCCTCTCTGACGGAAGTGCTTCTATACAAAGCATATTTTCTTCAAGCCTTGTGGATTATCCTGCATCAAGGAAAATTGAAAATGGCTCATTGGTTCAACTTAACATCTTCACTTGTAGATCTACCTAGCACAACACATATGCATTCTCACACACAAGCATTTAACATGCTTTGCACTACTGAATATTTTGGCAATAGCTTATTACTAACTACCATGATTTCTTCTATTTTACAGGTTGGTTATAGTTATCGATATTCTAGTTCTAACTCTAAAATCAGACATCCATGGTGATCCACAACAACACACAAATGTACGTCATTCTACCACGCACATATTACAAACAAATGACATGCCTAAAAATTAATCCCTATCAAATCTTAAAAAACTCAATAGTATTGCATCTACCCTAGATGCCCTAAAAAATGAGAGGCGTTGCAAATAATATGCATGTCGCAAAGATGAACTAAATAAACATAGACAACTTACAAGATCCAAGGAAAAGTATCCTTCCATGGAATTTCTAGTTGGTCCTATTCAACACCAAGACCTTACCCATACTGCTATAACATTCTACACAGTTGCACCAGTTGGGAAACAAGTTCATGGAATCACCAAAATGCAAACTATGTTGCCACCAATTTTACCTCATCTAAAATAAATCCATGTTCCACTGGAACAAACCATTATGCAACCAAATCATAAAATATTATGTTATGATTTATGATACTCTACCTCATCCAAATGCTTACAATTACATAAAATAACCAAATCTTAAAATATCATAAAATAATAGAAGTACACGCCATGTACAKAATGTCCACGTGGAACACAAGTCCAATATAGATAAGTTATACATTAACTCTTTAAAGAATAGGGGAACCCCCTCCAAATAACCAAATAGCTTTCATACTTCACAACTCACCCTTAATAATGAATGCATGATCTCTTATATATAGTTATTCACACTTGCACATGAGGCATCTTTATCACTAGGCCAACCCTATTACATATGTATTTACACATTACATGTACAATTAGGCACATATATGCCCCCCCTTGGGGTGATATCATATACATTTATCCATATATATGCCCCCCCTTGGGTCATAACATTAAAAAACAAACCCATCTTTACCATTTCTAACATCAAATAATGAAAATATCCCTTTCTTCAATACCTCCCATACCTCCTCCAACCTCAACTTCAATATCACCAACCAAATCAATAGTATTCTATCTACACCAAGTGCCCTGGAAAATCATAAGTTTCAAAAACAATATATACATCACAAAGATAAACTAAATAAGCGTAGACGAGTTGCAAGATCCAAGGAAAAGCACATTTCCATGGAATTCCTAGTTGAACCTACTCAACACCAATCCCTTGCCCATATTGCTCGAACCTCGTATCAATGCCTTGTCCAAAATACATACTTGTAATACTTGTATGGAATCTTACCCTGGGATTCGTACAACCATATCACTTGATGGTTTTACTTGTTCTCGCTCCCATAAGGAAACTAGTGGCCACCTCTTCTCTAAATGGAATAATATGGATCCTGGAGAACAACCCCTTGTCCTCTCAATTCTTACCCAAGTAGAAGAAATGTTCATCACTCAAGTGAGACCAAGCTAGCCATGCTCGAGGTGGCCAATACAAATATAGTGGTCATACTATTAGTTTCCCACAAAACATTAACACAATTGTTAACTACCTCGCACACCACCTTGAATATTTACACATCTTAGTAGTTAGAAGACATGGAATCAAGGGAAAATCGTATGATTGTTATGTGACCAAATCTCATATCATGAATGCACTTCTCTACAAGATCCAACATGATAAATATTACAAAGATGTCCAAGTTGACCACAACTCAATTGTTGCACTTCCTATTTTTCCTACAGACATCTCAGCTCGACTCGGCACCATTTATTCTGATATTTCATATACATATGAAGCTTCTCCAAACTTTATTGAAAACCAAACTTCTTTTTCCTTTCGCCTACCTAATATTCATTGAGAAATTATAGAAATCAACCACTTTATCAAAATAAAAAATCCCCCCCCGTTAAATATGGTTGAATGGCCACAAATAAGAGCAACAACAATGAATGAATATACTACATAGGGATTATTTGATATGGAATTTTCATTTCTATTCCCAAATGGCCATGCAATCCATGGCCAACCACAACAAAAAAACATTCACATTGACCAATATGCACTCCACTTGATGCACTATCATGACAATGGATTTGGTATCCACCCAATATTTCGCTACTTCTGATGCAACCTCATCATGCGTCATCATAGTCATTGAGTGAAGCAATGTTTTATAAGAAGAGCCAAAGAGAGCAACATGTCCAGCCACTATAAAGAAGAGCCAAGAGAACAACATGTCAACCACTATCGAATCCCTTTGATGCCACCTTCAATATTTTCCTATTGATAAACTACCATGGCATGTTATGCAATTTGGTGCACATATTCAAGGGACTCGAGCACACTGGAATTCTCATATAAGAGAATTGGCAGAAATGATCGCACAACTAGGGTGCCCCACATTATTCTTCACACTTAGTGCAACGAACACAAAATTGTCGGATTTTCATGATGTAATGGAAACCTCTCCAACTTCAAATCCGTTGCTACTTCAACAATGACAGACATGTAATGTCATTAAATGACCCCACATTGTTTCTCTCTACATGCATGAAAGGTTTGAAATATTCCATCACGAGATGTTGCAAAAATACTTCCATACACAATACTTTTGGTATATAGGTATATCACATTATACTCTTATCCCCATTCACTATATAAAAAACATACAAATTAAACATCTCTCTAACATTTTATTAATGGCTTTCATGTAGGTATGAATGAAAATACTGAGGCTCAACACATATTCATGGTTTTTAATGGTTAGAAGGTGCTCTAGACATGGACAATTTGGATTGGAAAGACCCCATACAAAAAAATTATGCTAAGGCTTTCTTTAAAAAATATGTAACAACTTGGAATCCCCGAAATGACCATACTACAAATGTACAAATGCATCAATCCATTCAGGATGACCTTTGTTTAAAAAATACAACATAGTTCCTTTCTTCGCACCCACTCGAGGACTACACATAGCTCCTTAATTAGGCACATCACCATACAAATTGCACATAGACGACATGTCTCTGTATGAAATCCTCCAAGCTCCAATGCAGGTATAATTTCCCGTAGACCTTACATACAAATTCTTCGCTCTTCCTTAATGCTTCTGGTCAAAAAAAATATGAACCTGCCAGGAATGATGATAGTCTAAACATCCATTACTCTAACATACTCACAGTATGGTGAGAAAATATGGATTTTTAACCTATATTCTCCCATCACGCAGTTATGAAATATATTTCCAAATATGCTTCTAAAGCAAAGGGAAGGTCAGAGAGCTATCATCATATGTTGACTAGAATCATAGATACATTGAATCAAACAGACCCTACTTCATTTTCCTATAGGCAGTTGCACACATAAGCGATTTTCGGTTGAGATATAGGCACCCAAGACACCTGCCATATGCTAAAAAAGCTCCCACTTGTCAGATGTAGTCGTCTTTTCATCGCACTAAATGTTGGTTGCCATATCTTTAATTGAGTCTCCCAATAAACATATGATTTTTTATCTAGATCTAGCTTCATTGATTCCTATGTCAATCACCCTCCTTTCCTTCATCCCCTCCCTCTCATTGAAACTTCAAAATATTGGTCATATAGTCACCATATAAAAAATAACCCTTAGTAATGAAGGTGCTCCCCATTAGTTGTCCTTGTTTAGCCACGCTTTATGATCATTCCGACACCATATTCCAAAAGCTTTGAATAATTTTGTTGGAGTGGGTTACTACTATAAAAACCATTATGTAACTTTGCAATTGACATAGGCCTCCCAAGAGATACAATCATACAAAATTGGGAGAACATAAAAAGAACCTACCATGCATGGCATGTAGACCGTTCCCCTGAAAATGTTGAAGAAACAACACTGGATGAAGCTGAAGAAAATGATACACATGCATCCGACATGGAGATAAATGAATGGGAACTATTATCAAGATTGATCCCTACTACCAATATAGACTTCAATGAGCTTACATTCTTGGAAATCGTGACTTTGACACCAATTATTGTTGGAACAACCCATAAATTCCAGAAGCAGTTCTTACTTTTGCAACACAATTCATTGAAACCAACTGACCTTGTACGAATCTGCTACAAAGGAACCAACATATCAATCTAGGGGATAATACATTGCCACACAAACAATATCATACATTCAGGATAGTATTACATCATTCACAAGAAAAATAAAAAACAACACCCCTAATGATGATCATCCAAGGAATCATTGGTACTAGAAAATATTACTTGATCAATTACATTACAGTTTCATTGAATGCACACTCCCCCTATGGACATAGTCCAATACTACTTATTTCTCCCACTGGAGTTGTAGATTTCAACATACAAGCAACCTCATAGAGATCTTCCAGATTGTCCACAGTTAGAGCCATTGTAATCGACATTTCGAATCCAGAACTAGATTCATCTTTAGGACTAATCATCGACAATCTAGAAGATCTCTCTGAGATTCCTCACCAAGGAAATCCCAAAACAGTGATACAAGAAACCACTATACATTCAACACTTAAGAGTCCAATAAAATGTTTCTATCCTTTTCAAACACAAACATTGGTAGTGTTCCAGGAAATGATGAAACATATACGTTATGTTCTCATTGATGAGATGAGCTTCATAGGGCCTAAACTATTTGTGCCTATTGAAATCCATCTATGTGAAGCCTTTCCAGAAACCAACAATTTTCCATTCGGTCATTGCTCTATAATTCTTGTTGGTGATCTAGGAAAACTCCCACCTATTATGGAAAAACCTTTGTATATAGGTGCAACACCAGGTAGGTCTTTGTGGAACTCCTTCACCATTTTTGTAACCTTGTAAACAAGGTTCCACCAACAAGGTCAGGATGTACAACAAATCCAATTTCGTTGCCTATTGACAAACATAAAAAAATGCAACTACACTACAAGAATATTGGGAGATCCTTCAGTCCCATACAAATACATCATTGTATACAACAGAATGTAAATCCTTCGATGTGGCCACACGCCTATTTGCAACAAATAATTTGGTCTACCAACATAATAAACAAATGATACATTCATTGAACAGGCCAATTGCACATTGCATCACATAATATCTTGGCTCTTCTGTCTCTAAGGAAGATGATGACCATTGATTAGCACAACAAATCTTGTTATGCATTGGCCAACGAGTTATGTTGACCTGCAATTTATGGATCCAAGTAGGACTAGTTAATGGAGCACTAGGATTGGTCACTCAAGTTGCATACACATAAGGAGTCATCCCTCCAAGCTTTCCAACATATGTTATTGTGGAGTTTGATACATATATCGGTCCACCATGGGACAATATCAACCCCCAAAAAATACCAATCCCACCCATAAAATGTGGTAACAAGAAATAAATCTCACTCAAAATGGCATGGGCCTTGACTATACATAAATCCCAATATTGAACACTTCCAAGGAAACCATAGACATTGGAAAGGTTGAATGACAAGGCTTAACCTTCACAACAATATCATGTGTCAAATCATTAATAGGTTTGTGCATCTCACCCTTCTTCTCTTTTGATCGTTATGCAAAAATGCAAGATAACTCATTTGTTGCACTAAGAAAAAAAGAAGAAGCACACTTAGATGCTTTATCGGTATAACTGATTTATACTCTTCTCAAACCAATGAATCTACTCCATAACTATGTGATATGTACCACATCTCTTTTTCCTTCGTATATCATGGATTCCTCTTGTTTCTTACAATGTCTTCTTAGATAGTGCACTTGTTGGTATAACCCATTTTTACTCTTTTAGGATGAATGAATGTACTCCATAACTATGTTATATGTACTACATCTCCTTGTCCTTCACGTGTCGTGGATTATCCTTGTTTCTTAATATATTTACAACAAATTTTCACATTTTTGTTTATTTCTTCAAATTTTACAACACAATTTGCCTACATAATACTCCTTTTCACCTCCTTTCATTACTAGATGGGCCAATAACAACCTTTGGTACATTTCTTTATTGTTTCCATGACACTATAGACTTCATAGACTTCTTTTATATTGATTGAAGATGAAAAGTGTTGATTTTTCAATAAGCTAGGTTAAGCATGAAGTTCATTCCATTTTAGCAATTAACCATAACCATAAATGTTGCAGCAACCAAGATCACAAGAAGAAGCACCATGCACAAGAACACAAGAAGTCATGGGAAACCCTTCTCAACAAGGGAAGAAACCCCAACCAAATCTTTTGCTATATTCCTCAAGAGAAATACCTTCACCACCAAGGTAAACCCTAGCACACAAGAGGGTGCTCAAACCCTAGAACTCTAGCGGCCAAGAGAGGTGCGCACTTTTCCCAAAGAAGTGTACTTGTTTAAATTTCCAAACTCACATGAAAGATATGTTTTCTCAATGGAGAATTTACCTTTACTTATACTAACCTAAACCTGTGAACATAAGTGTCTATTGGCACAATAGGGATGACCTCACTTAGCTAATAATATAATTAATATTAACCAGATTAAATATCTTTTACATTAATTACCAGACACATTAAGGTAGGGCCGACCTGTACCCTTTACATTACAATTAGGTGATCCGTATTTATTTTCGGAACGAAATGAGAGAGGGAATATACTACCGAGATATCGCAGATATTCAATAACATAAATGTATCAGAGATGCAACCATAAACACAGATATACATCAATACACGATTTCTATTAATGAAAGAAATGTACAGAGACTGTAAAAATACAGAGTGAAAGACTCGCTAGAATGGTAGCAGCTTATCTCTGAGAAGAGATGTGATGACTACTCGCATTCGCAAGAATATGATTACAATGAGACTCTAAAGGCCTTTTTACAATAAACATGAATGCCAAAAACCCTAGACATCCAAAAACCTAACCCTAGGAGATGAAGCGCCAAAAGTCATGTGGTCCCCGTTTGGGTAAGTTAGTACATCAACTTCCCGGGGTCGTAACTTTTGCATACGATCTTTGTTTTAGGCGTATGATAGCCTGTTGGAAAGGTATCATCGAGGAGATTCATTTTGGGGGGGCTCAATCATGCCTTTGAATATTATTGAGAAGCTCGATCTCAAAAAACCTTCATTTAGGCCCTCAAAATGGCCCCGGAAGTTAAAAACTACTAAAAATAGTAAATTGCCAAAATTGCCAGAAAATTGTTTTGAGCCAGTTGGAAAAGGTGGGTGGCCACCGATATCCACCTGGATCAATCCTCCCTCCTTAGGAAG
>SNQJ01S0001495.1:114687-132140 GCA_010110895.2 Picea sitchensis | reverse complement strand
ATGAATTTCATGGGATACATTTTCACTTTCAGGTGTCCTCTCTATTATGAAATTTTTCAATCCTTCCATGATCTCCCCTTTTAAACCCTCCATCATCTCTTGTAGTTCATATTTTGTTATTGTCTTCTTTTTTAAATCATTTACGTCCCTATGCATTTATTCACCTTCATCAAGAGTCCATGTAGGATTA
The DNA here is from genome assembly GCA_010110895.2 of Picea sitchensis. Lineage (NCBI taxonomy): Eukaryota > Viridiplantae > Streptophyta > Pinopsida > Pinales > Pinaceae > Picea > Picea sitchensis. The sequence goes on along the minus strand of SNQJ01S0001495.1, from coordinate 131,950 downwards.
TATGGAGGCTTATTTTGTGTAGAAGTTCCCTTTTTGGGTGGCATGTTGGCCAAGTATCACTTTTGAACCTTCAGTTTGAGGTGGTTTTTCTAGACAATATTTTTTCTATTGTGTCTCCAAAGTTTCGGCAACTTTGGGTATCAAAATTTATTTTTTGTAGTTATATGATATTTCTTCTCTGCAATTCCACAAATATGATCAAAATTGGATGTGTCAAGTGTAATTTACGGTAACTTTCCCACAACTTGCTGATTTTTTCCCTTTTCGGGAGATGTCACTTGTATAGCGTGCCCCGCACAAAATAATTGATATAAAATTCTAAAAATCATACCTAAAATACTACAAACTATCCACTATCCAATGCAACTAGTCTCACTCAATTTGGATACTCGAGGAAGATGTTATGATTGTTTTACCTAGAACACCTTCTTGAGACTAGTCAATAGGACTAATCAGATACACTATCTTCCACAGGGTGTATCTACAAATTTAAGATGACCCAAAAGCTAAAAGTTTTACCAAAGGTAAATTACTAATTTCCTTGAATATCCTTTGGAGTTAAGGGTCTGAAACATTACAAAAAAATGTTTATAGTGAAAATTACGCAATGTTGCAGTTCAGGATGATTCCAAAACCCTACCTTGCATAGGTTTTATCTCCGCAATTATAAGGCCTCAAGAGATGAAATTTTAACCCAACATACCTTCTTCTGTCTACTAAATATCCTCCAAGATGTTCCTTCTGAAACATTGTAGAAAAAAAGTTATAGCGAAAATTCTAAGGTGTCTCAAATGTAGCAGAGAAACCCCAAGACCTTGAGCTTTGATACCATATGTTGAGAACCAAATATAAATATAGCATAGAAAAACCTTAGAATAAGTACTCAACACCTTGAAAAAGTGAGAAATTCAGATAATAATCCTCTTCGAGGGGGAAAGCTCCTTATTCCCACATAAATGTACAATTCCAATATGATTCCAAATGAAGATGTCTCCTTGGTATATATAGGAGACTAGGAAATATAATTACAACTAATGGAATAAAGCTGAAATAAATAAAATAACATTACTAATGTAATATGCCCCAATTAAGTGGTAATGAGCCAATATTACGGCTTAACAGAGNGAGGAGGGAGAGAGAGAGATATGAGGGAGAGAGAGAAAGGGGGGTAGATGGAGAGAGGGATAGATGAGGAGAGAGGAAGGGATAAGGAGAGAGAAAGAGAGAGAGAAGGATGATGATGAATAGAGAGAGGAAGGGAGAGGGATGGAGGGAGAGAGGGAGGGATGGAGAGGGGGAGGGAAGGAGGAGAGAGAGAGAGGAAAAGAGGCATAACCCTCAGAACAAGAACACGCAGAGGCATAACTCTCATGGTTTTTCTAAAAATCCAAATAATCTTGATAGAAATGCAGAGCCCAGGTAATACTAATCAACCCTAAAGCAAGCTTCTTGCAATAATATCCACCCATAACCAACTGTGTGGATGCTAATAAAAATGAGCTCACCAGCAAGTGGAAAAATGATATACAGTGACCAAAGGTGGTTCAAATCATACACAACAACCCCATAACACCAAATAAAGCTAGGTCTGGTTACAACGAATGTGAGGAGATGGCCAGTAAGGACAAATAGAATGAAACCCTCCAAAAAAAAACCCATAAAGAAAACAAAGAGCCATCACTTCTCCCACCACATAGATCAGACAATGAAATCACAACTTCAACCATCAAATTTTCCATTTGCAACGAATAAAACAAACAACCATTCCAGAGAAAACACCATGCGTTTACACAGTCGTTAGCCTCAACAAAACACCATGCGTTTACACAGTCATCAGCCTCAAGAAAACACAGACCAATAAATCATCAAGACAACATTTATTTCATAAACAGAGCAAGTTCATGCATGAGAGAAGAAAACATAACAGTAACCAAATTCCCTTAAAAATGTGAGCTTGGTCGAGCAGTTCCTTCCACACCTGAATTTCAAAGCTTAACCACAACGAAAGTCGAATGAACAATAACCCAGCTAGGGTGACAGATAGTGGGAGAAGTATAGAGTGGCATGCATTTACTACATGTCACTTCCATCCTCCCTTCACTAAATTACGTAGTACACGACAACCAGCCAAACCATTAATCCATGCCATTAATTGATGCATCAAAACTTGCAAACATTGCTTGCCAATTGCGCCACCCAATCCATATTAACCATTTCCAAAAAAAAATACTATAACATATATCACATGTGCCTCATATAACTCAATAAAATCACATAGCCACTAACATTGCTAGTTAGGAATAACATCAATTTCTTTAATTTCAAATGCATATAGTATAGCATACAATAGCATAGTTTAGTTCCTTTTTCTTGGATTTTTTTCCATATTTTTCTTGTCTCTTGTTATAGCTAACATGTGTCTTGTGCAGGTGAAACATGTAATAAATTATGGCACCATTAGCAATGTAATAACAATGAATATAGGCCATTCATACATGGAATTCGGAATTCAGAGCAACAAAACCAACACATAACATTCATTATCCTTCTACCATCTATTGTAAATAAAACCAAGATTTCATCATCAATCATGTAGAACCCTGTAAGCATCACTGAAACAACAACATAAAATGTGTAATAAGATTATATCTGATCCTTCAATCTACAAGGGGGTCCCACCTACTAGTATTATATATCATTGGCATAGTTTAATAATAGGCTTAGCAATACTTTGGCGGTGAAATCCTCGTTGTGATTTTAATCATCAACAAAATGGCGAATCCATAGGGAAATTTGTTTGTAACAAACTAATAACTAACAACACATGGTTTCATAGACCAAGAACAATAGACCAAGAAGATTTAACCAGGATGATTATGCAATAGGGGGAAGTGAGCGGATTTAATGGAACAATGACTAGGAATTTGGAAATAACTCATGAAAAATGTTAAGTATGAGGGAGTTTATCCCTGTATGCATAACCATTCAACTAGAATTTTCTCTTACTTCAAGGATAAAAATTTATGGACTTGCTCTTTTAATTCTCAAATGTATGAAGAAATGGAAAGAAAAAGAGGGTGATAACCAATTTCTTTATAAGACATCAGTGAAAGAAGATAACACATTCAAGTGTGCTTTCAGGGGGAACATCATAACAACCGTGTACGCTTGATTTTTATTGACTAACAATATATTGCAGGAGTTCCACTATGGCAAAACTGATCCAACAACTTATTCTTGACCAAAATCAACTAAAAGATGAAAAGAAATCAAAATCATGATAGAAATAAGATTATAAAATTCAAAACAACATAAAATAAAAAAGACAGAATTGTAAAAGCAGCAAGAAGCTTATCAAAAAGGAAAGAAGAAAACAAACTACTATAAAAGCACAAATGAAAAATAGTGGGAAAATGAAAGAAGATATAGACTACTAATATACAGAAAATACAAACAACATTAAAACTTTTCAAGTTGGTTCCACGTAATGTTTCAAGTGAGAACAATTAGTGTTGTAGGAAAACAATCGCTCCTATAAATCTTTTAGAATGTAAGAGTTAGTACCCAAGAAAATAACGATTTTGAAAGGACCCAACCATAATTTTTGAGACTTTGAGACAATTGATAGTCCTTTAGAGTACATGATTAGATCATCAAGGTAAACATGAATAATTTTACCGATCAAATCATAAAAAATTATTTTCATAGATATTTTAAAAATGGTGCTTGTAACAGATAAGCCAGAAGGATTACATTCATAAGTCAAGGTACCCCAATGAGTAGTAAGGTTGGTTTTGTATGCATCTTCCCTTTTTATCTTGATTTTATTGTAACCATAAAAATCGTCAAGTAAGGTCATCATCTGTGACCTTGCAACTTGTTGTGGAATCATTTCCATGTTAGGGAGAGGAAAGTTATCCTTTGTAATAGTCTGATTGAATGTGAAAAATCAACGCAAAATCTAATATTATCAGTGACATTCTGAATAGGAACTAATTTGGAAACCCATTCAAGTTACTTGACCAGAAGGATGATTCCAGCCTTCAAGATTTTTTCCAACTCCCTTCGAATAGTTTCTCCCAGTGCAAGGTTGATAGGTCTATTTTTTTTCCTAACTGTTTTTATTCCTTCCTTGATGGGGGTAGAATGATGTATAATACCAGGATAAAAAACATGAATATCCTCATAAGACCAAGAAAAAACATCTTGAAATTCACCAATTAAATTGGAAAACTTCATTTTCTCTTCATCAGAACATTGGGAATCTATCTTAACATTCTTTGGAGACTTGGGTGTCCCAATGTTCAAGGAGATGGTTTCAACCACCTTCCTTTTTGACTCCTATTATTTATGTTTCTATTTATCACATACATCACTCGATGAAAATGAACTCTCTAGAGGAGTCATGACTTTAGGAATCTTGTTATCTTCTATGGATATAATTTACTTGGGATTATAAGGTTCACTTTTAATGAAATAACAGATGCTCCCATCACTAGGGAAGACCCATCAAGATTCTATATTTTCAGGGATATGTGGATGGTATAGAGATTGAAAGGTACAATCAGGTCTGGGTGGCAGAAGTTGTTGATTAGGAGAGACTGCAAAAACAACTAACCTATCAGCCATCGAATTCAATTCCCACTTAATATGAGTGATGTTAAAAGATAATAGGTTTGAAATAAGGGCCCAAAAATTTTGGGTATATCGTTTCATCAAATTGTTGCTAGGAGAGTATATCGTATGTACAAGGTTCACAACAAGCTCAAAATCTCCAAAAACTGAAAGGTGACCATAACCAAGATTATAGGAGTTTTCAATGAATAGTATGAAAGCTTCGAATTCAGTGACATTATTTGTGCAAGAAAGCGCCGACCTATAAGACAAATTATGAATTTTACCCACAGGAGAGTACAAGACTATGCCAACTCTATTACCTTCACCAGAGCATGAACCATCAGAGTGCATATGCCACATACCATCATCTAAATCAGTCTCTTCCAAGGGAATGCTATCATCCTCAACAAATATGGAATACACCCCTAGGTCCTCTTTGATATAGTTTGGTGGAACAATTTCTATGTAAGGTGAAATCCTTCCCTCTCTAAGGACTATAATGTTTTTAACATTCCTAGGAACAGATAAGTGTGTCCCGTCGAGTGAGAGGTATCCACCTGTCAAAGCTTTCCAATATCTTCCCAAGATGATTGATTAATTGCTTACTGGCATATCAATTACCTTAATACTAAGGGTTTTCCTTATTTTAGGGTGTGTGCACAAAACTGAGGTCACATATTTAATATCACCTATGGTTGTTTGTTGTAGACTATTATAAGAGAGCATTCTCCTAGATTTTTCATTTTTACAAGACAAGCATAGCTCTTCCATAATAATCTTCTACATCACACTTCGGCCTGAAATACCATCAATGAGGAAACAATGAGCGATCTTATCCATAATATTTACAGAAATATAAAAAGGGGGATTTTCTATAGGGTGTCTAAAGTTATGTACACCTAATTTATTTATAGATGAATCATGTTCATTTATCTCTTTAGACAGGTTGACTACAACAAAATATTTTCCTTCCATGAATTGTGTTAGATGTCTCTGTTGGTCAGGGACAACAACCATGTCCAGAAGGGTTGCATCTACTTTAATGTTGGCCAACTGATTCAGAATATTTTATTCAAAAGAGGGGAGAGGGGAAGTTGTTCCTTGACTATCAGGAACCTTAGGAACCTGAACCATAGTAGCTGGTGATGATGATATTGGGAAAGAAGAATTGGGGGAGGATCATATTTGCCTTTAGGAGTGTAGGATTTGTTCCCAGTATTGATGATCGTGACATCTTCTGGATTACCAAATATCTTATCTCTGACACTCATCCTTACCTCACACGTGGCTTCCTCATGGTGTTCCCCGCAAAAGTTACACCAACTTTGAGGCATGATAGCTTTAAGATGAAAATTATTTTCAATTAGATTTGTAAAGGGGGGTGCAGAAAAGGATGAAGCTCCAGGGGTGAGAGGGGAGACATTTCCCTTTTGCTCATACACTATCATATGATTATTCATGTCTTGGACTAGCTATGAGAGGGAAGACATGTCTATTTTTTTAACCGATTCTCCCTAAGGAAGACCTTTTATTTCAAGTTGTTCTTCATACTCTAAACAAGTATGCAGAGCATAATTGAGGTTATCAATGTCTTTTTCCTCAAACCTACAATGATAGGGGGAAGGTAATGCATGAAAGCGGCTTGGTTTTGAATTCAAATGAGTTCAAGGATTTGATTGTATAAATTAGTGAAACAGAAGTTGAATTAAATGATGGTATCACCATTTTTATAAGAGATGTTATTGTACTCTCGTAAATTCTCATTTGGGATTTTAGAATGCCTATAGGTGGAATTGAACCAATAAAATAACTCCTCCCAAGTAGACATAATCTTAGCAGGGAGGTCAAAGAAATCAGTCGTAGCCTTTCCTTCCAATGAATTGATGAATAAGCACATGAAAGTATCATTGTCATTGGCTCTTATGTTGTGACAAGCATTAGAAAAATACACCAGGTATTCATTTGTAGTGATAGTGTTATTCCCCGCAAACTAAAGAAGATTCTCTTTGAATTTAGGAAGTGGATGTGTAGCAGGTGCTAGGTTAAGAGGAGAGAAAACATGCCACAACATGGTTCTGGCATCTTTTTCAAACTGAAAAATCCCATACTTTTTAATGAATTTGGTGGGTTTTTTGGTAGATTGGACAAGGATATGGTGGCTATATAAGCTATGAATCATTGACGAAGCTAAATACTAAGAGGAGGAAGAAATTTTGGGGCCACCAGAGCCACCACTAGATGCCATCTTGTGGATGATAGGTGAGGGAGAGAAAGATGAACTAGATGAATCAAACAAGGTTCTCCTTAGAGAATTTTTTTGGGTTGATAACACACTGCTCCTTCCTATTTCAACAATAGTATTAATTTTGGGTGATAAGCCTCTTCTTCTCCTAGAAACAAGAAAGTCTAAGGACATGAAAGGAAGGCCAAAGATGAAGGAAAAAGAAGGTTATTATTGATTTCTAGGCTGTCTACGTCTAGCTTCCCAACATTATTGGGCACTAATATCTCGTTCAATTTCTTCCCATGAATGATTAAGCTCAGCTTGAGTATTGGCAGTGTCTAAAATGGTGTTGAACAAATTCAAAGCAATGTTGGTATGATCCTGAAGATCGGACTCAATATTGGGTTGCCTTGTAACAGGCACATTCATTAAGAAATAAAACAATCAAAGAATCAATATGAGAAAAACAGATGTATTAGATGCTAATCAAGCATAAACATTAACCAGAGAGATATTGAAGATCTCCCCAGTATGGTTGCCAAATAAATGTTGAGGAAAATATATGAAATGATCCTACTCAAACATTTGCAGCTCCCTCTTGGATAAAGGAATATAGATGGGAATATCACCCTTTGTTTATAGCCATAAAAATTGGTATCCTAATTCACGAGTATTGTTTACAAGTGCTTAGGCTGTTTTTTTATAAATAAAATCTTGCTGAAAAAATCATTATTTATGTAATTCTTTGAACATATCGGATGCTGAAATAAATATCGCAGAAGAAGTAAAGACACCAAGCCAATAATGAAAATAGATGAGACATAAAGAAATCATTTATTTCATTCGAATTCATCAAAGAATTGTTCCTTTTACAAAATTTCCTAAGGAAGTTTTGGACCAAAGTCAAACTTAGATGTCCCCAATGAAACATACAAAAGGAATTCTAATAGAAAGTAAAAAACATAACCTTAAAAGTTGGATCAACTTGCCATTAATTGTTTCCCACTCGACTCTACACAGTAGCCTTTATCAGTCATGAAATCTAATTCAAAAACACACAAGTCTACACATAATATCAAAGATAGATCAACACCTCTGAAAAACAAGTGTTTGAATGATGTAATTCATCCCTGAATCTTGTTGTCTACAATAGGACCCTACTATCATAAAAAAGAATTATGCTTCTAATGAGTTAAGGAATAAATGAAAAATGAATTATCTCAACAAAGACTCAAAGAACAAACCTTAGTATGCTTCTCCTTCTATCCTCCCTATGTTCCTCCATTTCATTTTGCCTTTAATAAAATTAGAATTGGTTGAAGTAGTTGAACTACTTCCTTAATTAAGTTAACTAAAATTCAACCAACTTTTTTGTTAAGGGGGAAAAGTAATAAATCATAATAAGGATTTTAAAATAAATAAAAACTAGTAGGTGGGACACATTGTGACTCCCTTTAGTTTTTAACAATCATAACACAACTATTTAATCAAAAGAAACATCCCTCCTTGTGACTCCCATCATCACATTCATATTTGACAATTTATCTCAATGATGATTGAAATTATTTCTAAAAATATATTACCCATATATCCAAAACAAATCGTGTGTTGTCCAAAATTCCAAAAGTCAATTGTTCTCAACAATTAATAAATACAAAACTTAAAATCCATATTTTCCACTCTGGGAGGCGATCTTTCCCTTGTTGTTGCTGTCACCTTTTGATCTCTCTAAATTTTCCTTAGGCTATGTGGAGCCTTTAGGCCTAATCTCATTGATCACATGAGAGAAATCATCTCTCAAATGCATGCGGGAGGACACAGATTTATCACAGTAATTTGAGGGTGGGGAAGGGGAAGTAATGGATTTTCCTTTGTCGGGGGAATGGTGGGCATCAATTTTTAACCTTTTGCTTGCATGGGAATACTGAACTAGTGACTGGTCAGGGGAAGCTTGGAAAATTTGTTTGATAGGCGGGGGAGAAGGTAAACACAAGTTAGGATAGCCATGATGTTGGGAGAGTGTTGTTTGGACAATCTCTTTCCATGCATCATTTTGGGGAACTTCAGGTTGCAATGAGACATCAAGAGGAATAGGGATACCAGTGACCTATGGGGCTTAGAAGAGAGGCCTTTATAGCCTAGGTTGGACCACTCCTTACCCAATCCAGTTAAGGAACCCAACATGAAATAGATGTCCTAAGTCTTGCGAGTTTGCATCTATAACATCTTTGACCATCCATGCCTGGCCAGACTGCGACAGAGAACTCCTACTGCTCTCTTTGTGGAACATACTGTAACATACCCAGTATCCAACTGAGCTACGCTACATAAATTTTTTGAACTGCATGAAAATAAAACATATACACATAGAACTCTTGCGAAAGATTTATATATAAAATGTAAACATACAGATACATATGTAAATACACATATTCACACTGAAATAACAATAATCATATACATGCAGCATATACAAGAAACACCCATAAAAATAAACACAGTTATGATGACATATATGATAACCCATAAGAATAAGCATGTAAATAACAATGCATCATGTAAATTAATCATATAATTGGCACTTATCTTGGTAAGAATGTCACCAACTGCATGGAGACCTTCTATGAACCTAGACCACACTGTTCATCACTCTCAACAGTGAGTCACCCCTGAGATGGGATTAAACTCCACCAGAGTAAAGGGATTCATAACTAGGATAAAGGCTTATAGACAACATGAAAGACTTTGTCTCAGGTGATAACTCAACTAACAACCTACAGTCCCTCATTCCCCACATGCATGTCCCACCCAGGAGGTGTGCCCCTTCTCTTCTCAACAGTCCTTCGGCTACCCCACTTCCTTTCCAGGCTTCAGCAATAGGTCGAATAGGAAGTCACAGAGCAATGTAGTTGTAGTTTAGCACCTTCAGGAAATCAATTCCCAACAATTCTCTCACCCAGAGAAATTCTCATGGGCTTGACAACCTGCCTCTTCAATATCACATGGGCCTGACAACCTGCTTCTTCATTCTAGCTCCCAAGCTAACCAGATACACCAACACATAATACCTATGGATACAGATTCAGGTACAATCATGAAGGTACAAAATATGGCTCTATGGGTGTATGCATGCTCATGGATGATTGACTGTATGACTCAATGATGGTAGGAAAGATGGAAAAGATGATGGAACTGAACTAAGTCCCAACAATATGTATGCATGTCCCCAAGTTGACACTTGTCATGTTGGGAGATACTTTGTCCCACTTGTCCCCAACTTTAGAACTTAGGCTAAAATAATTATCCATACTTTATATTTAAGAAGTATTAATATAATATTCTTTTTTGGCTTAAGCTCCCTATCTTAGCCCTTTTTCCATAAATTTTAGGTCCCTCCCTTTCCCTAACCAATGGAGTTTAGTCCCCCATATATTTTATCATGGTCAGTTTGCATGCAACAATGTATTTTATATTAAATATGAGACATGTAGAAAAATAGGCGCACTGGACTTTAACATCTAGGCTCTCTGGCCTAATAAAAACATAAGCATCCTAGCTTATAATAACTAGCTCACTAGACTATAAAAATAGCATATACACAAAGGCTCCTTACCCTCAATATCGTGCACACTCAATTTGCTATGCGCAGTATCCAGGAATGTGCACACTTCCTCATTTTACTACGTAGTACATGCGCGCATTATGCCATGAAATGTGCATATAGAATGATATCAAGACAACTCACCAGCTTAAGTACATTTGCATTTACATTTACAATTGGGTTTGGCCTTAGGGATATTACAACATCAAAGTGTATAGAGAATCATTGCCTTCTAGGGCCCCTGTTCCAATTACCTCATCCTCGGTTACCTCTTCCATGGCTACCTTTACTGAAAAACATCATTCATGTATGCATAATTGATTAGCAAATTGTTTCTTTAACAACCATACATGACAACTCTTTTAAAATATAAAATAAAATTTGGCTCACCAACATATCAGACTCATGCAATCCAATCCATACAATCGTTTAATAGTCATTAATGAGTAGGGGGTGAAAAGAGGATCTAATATATGTGAGGGGTTCTATTGATCGAAAAATGTTAAAATGAGGGGGAAAAGAGCATGATTACAACTCACAGAAGTCAAACAATCAACTGTATTGTAACCAAATGAATATATCATTGTAATTCATCCTTGTAATTCCTTAATGATCATAATAAAAAACTTATCTTAACTATAATTAAATATTAGGAATAGGGAGTGGATAGTGAATATGGGAACGTAAGGGGAATTGTAATTAGAGAAAAGTGAAATAATGTTAGGGGAAAAGAGAGGATATTGTTCAAAAAATCAATTAAGTAATCCATAAAAATAGTTATGTATTCAATACAACTATTACATAATACATTAAACACTTATTGTGGTGAATTAACCCATTACTGTGTGTTAACAATTGTTCACTGTCCACATTCAATTTCATTAAAAACTTTCAATTAACATAGAATAAACATACCTAGAATCGTCATGACTTTCACCTATCTTGTTAAAAGAATTATGTTTCTTTTCAATTCGTTCCCTTTTAGATTTAAAACAAAATCCAATGAACACACAATCATATTGATCCAACTATGTTCATGATAAAAACATTAACCACTGCCCATAAATTAATTTCTCAAATCAACACAGACACAGGTCTTTCCTGAGTCGAGCAGACTCTTTTTAAGCATTCTCGATTCATTCCTTTAACAAATTTAACAATTAAATTTGCAATGAAACCGTACTACTAAAACCTTTGTGCTCAACTTTGATGGTGCAATAAAACAAAATGATGCACTATGTCTATAAATTACACATAGTAGACAACTAGGCCATAGTTATCAATACTTCAAATTGCAATAATCCTAATCAGGAAAATCAAACACGCAACGAAAACAACCATCACTTCAACTTATACCACATTGTAGGGAACACACAGACCAATGCATAATGCAAAGAAGGAATCTTTGTGCCTATACATTTCCAATTACTCCTAATCCATACAATCATTTAATCGTCGTTAATGAGCAGGGGTGAAAAGAGGATCTGGTATATGCCAGGGGTTGTATTGAGCAAAAAATGTTAAAATGAGGGGGAAAAGAGCATGATTACAACTCACATAATTCAAACAATCAACTGTATCATAACCAAATGAATATATCACTATAATTCATCCTTGGGATTCCTTAACGATCATAATAAAAAACGTATCTTAACTATAATTAAATTTTAGGAATAGGGAGTGGAAGTGAATATGGGAACACAAGGGGAATTGTAATTATTGAAAAGTGAAATAATGGTAGGGGAAAAGACCGGATATTGTTCGAAAAATCAATTAAGTAATGCATAAAAACACTTATGTATTCAATACAAATATTACAGAATACATTAAACAATTATTGTGGTAAATTAACCCATTATTGTGTGTTAAAAATTGTTCATTGTCCACATTCAATTTCCTGAAAAACTTTCAATTAACAAAGAATAATCATACTCAGAATCGTCATGACTTTCACCTATCTTGTTAAAATAATTATGTTTCTTTTCAATTGCTTCCCTTTTATATTTAAAACAAAATCCAATGAACACACAATCATACTGATCCAACTATGTTCAGCATAAAAACATTAATCACTTCCCATAAATTAATTTCTCAAATCAACATAGATATAGGTCTTTCCTGAGTCGATTAGACTCTTTTTAAGCATTCTCAATTCATTCCTTTAACAAATTTAACAATTAAATTTGCAATGAAACTATACTACTAAAACCCCTGTAATAAACTTTGATGTTGCAATAAAACAAAATGATGCACGATGTCTATAAATTCTACACAGTAGATAGTTAGGCCATAGTTATCAATACTTCAAATTTCAATAATCCTAATCAGGAAAATTAAACACACAACAAAAACAACCATCACTTCAATTTATACCATGCTGTAGGGAACACATAGACCAATGCATAATGCAAAGAAGGAATATTTGTGCCTATACATTTTCAATTACTCCCAATCAAACCATTCATAAAAATGTTGAGTTATTAATCCAACTGTTACAACAAAAGGAGGCAGTGAATGTATGCCCCTTATCATTTCTAGTTACAACTCTCTAATCAACCCGATCAATAGAGACAATCCAATGATTAAGCCAATGTCAATATCACTCAAACAAACTTATGACAATCAACATGATGCCCGACAAGGTGTGACTTGTTCAATTTTTCAAAATCAGGCTCTGCAACTAATGAATAAAATAACCAAGGGTTAGTTCGGTGGAACCAAACATAGGGAGGTTGGAGGTCAACTACATTAATACCAACTGGGATCCTTCATGACAAGAACGGTGGAACCATAAGCCTTAAAACCCTTATCTTGCAAGACATGGTGACAGTTCGACACCAAGTAGGGTATACCATGAGGTTGACGAGAAGAGGTTTCTTACTGGCCAATAATCAACATCAAGAACACGTAGAGGCATAACCCTCGTTGTTATCCCCACAAGATGAATAATGCTGATAGAAATGTAGATCCTAGGTAATACCAATCAACCCTAAAGAAATATTATTGGCATAATAGCCACCCATAACCAACTATTAGGATATCAATAAAAAACAACTCACAACTGACCAAAGGTGGTTCAAATCATAGACAACAAACCCATAACACCAAATACAATCGGGTGTGGTTACAATGACTGTGAGGAGATGACCATCAAGGCCAAATAGAATGAAACCCTCTGTTAGCACTAGAATTCACCCTCTAGATTGCGAGAAAGGCAAGCCCAATACACATCAAATTTTTATGTCACAGGTTGGTTATAAAAAGGTCAAATCGGTGCAGTCTCAACAAAATATTGTCTTAAGTTAGAAAAATGGACTGATATGCACGAGCAGGTGAGGTCTTAGTTTAACTTCAGACAATAAGTTGTAGTAAGGGTGAGTAGGGGGAAGACTTCAGTGAGAAAATGTAGAGGTCTTCCAAGGACATCAAGTCTTTCAGCATCCCAAGGAGAAACAATTTAAACATGAGAACTTATCGAATTTAAATCTTGAATAAACTGAAAGGAACCATAACAACACTATAATAAAAATTTCATCATAATGCAGTCACAATAATTCAAGTGAGTCAGTCAATCATGAACTCTTTTAGCATCAAAGGGAAACAATAGGGAGTAAAAAAGATGTCTGTCATCAAACAAGAAGTTTCAAATGCATATACATAACCATATAACCAAAGAGTTCTTTAAAACTTTACAATTCAAGAGATTTTCTCTACCATCTACCATTAAAAAATATAAAAATTGAGTATATATACTCAAAGAAACTTGCTCCCTTCATAAGTACACTCTATTCACTACATTTTAGGCTTGGTCCCTGCATCTTCTTCTGTTAGACGTGATCTTGGATCGGTATGGTATTTGGAGGAAAATTCGTTGACAGGGGGACCTTAGGTTGACTATCTACCCTCCAGGGCCATATTTCCGATGGTTTCCATTTATGTGGTGAGACGAGGTTTCAACCACCTTCTTCATTCACATTAACTGATTTTATTGGGATCAGGATGAGGCTTGATGACCATGGACATTCCAGGAGAACTCACAATCCCTTTCAGTCAATTCTGGTGCTTCGAGGCCACTCAATTATTTTTCTGTAACCAACTCGGGTGCTCCAGCCTTTCGCACAGCTTCTTCTCATTGCCCCATGTCACCACGGGCCATGAACTCATGCTTATCCCACATGATATTTCAGGGTTTTTCATTTTTGAAGTTTTCACTCCCCCTGATCTCCAGTGTTCTAATGCTCAATCCCGCCAAATGACCCATTGAGATCAATGGTCAGATCTCCTTTGATCCTAATGGCCATGATTGTCTCCTTGAACAACTTCAGTTGTCTATCGTTCAATCAAGTGATTTCCATTCATCCATCCCTGCTTCCATATGACCCTGGGTTGTGACCACGGGCCCAAATCTCAGGTGCGTCACAATTTTGCATTTTGCGAGTTCATGTTATACTTCATGCTCAAACTTTCAGGTCGTGAAATCATGATTGCTCGAATTGGGTGACACACGTCTCTCTATATCAGATGGTCCATATCATTCTGAAACTTAGAAATTTTTGAACCTTCAATACTCTTCCCTCTTACTTTCCCAACACGTGAAATCATGAAAATCCAATCCTGCACCATGTATCCCTTAATTTAGACAGCTCAGATTAAAGCCATCAAATTTTCGCGTCTCAAAGTTTCAGGCTATGAATGAACCTTTACGACGAGAACCTCAAACTCTCAATTCCCATGCTCACTTTCCTTTGTTGAACACTAAACTTTCTCGCTTTCTTGATTTGAGTTCATATTAGACCACTTCAGGTGTTGTGCTTGGTGCTCATGAATGCAGCCTGTGAACAATTACTCAGATGAATGGCATAGGGCTCGAGAAAAAAATATCAAAGACAAAGATAAAGAGAGGAGTGATCGACCTTAGGGAAAACAAAAAGGCTTAGGGTCGACACTTTTCAAGCAAGACAATATGGAAAAATAGGTCAATCAAATATATGAAGGTGAACAGAAGAAAAACTTCAAGCCGAGAGGAAAAACTGACGATCGGGTCTGCAAAAGGAAGAGATACATGAAATATTTGCAGACTTAGGTAGAAACTATGCACCCCTAAGTCTTTGACAAGATTATGTGATAAAAGTAGGCTCCATGGGGGATGACATGCTCCCTGCAAGCTGCCAAGAACGTGCAACTCTAGTGCCTTCCTTTGGGTTATGAAGTCTGCTATTTAAAACTAAAAAAATTAAGCATAAAACATAGATGGTAATTATAATGATGGGATATTGAATGTGGCTTCAAAAAAAAAACATTTTTAGGAAGTGCCCATTTAAAGGGCCACCAAAAACCTCATCTCCCTCCAAATTCTGCAACCTGTAACTATTATTTTTAAACACTTCATAAATTTTGAAGGGGTTTATCCAAAGGGCTTAAAATTTACCATCGTTTCCCTTATCCTATATAGGCACATCCAATTTGAGAACTAGATCTCCCAGTTGGAAATCCTCTTTTCTTGCTTTCCTAACAAAAGCCTCCTTGATCCTTTGCTGATGGTCCTGAGCTTTTTCTGTCACCTTCTCTCGGGTCTGTTGCACCTCAACCAATTGATGTATCCTCCTAACCATGTCATCATGCTCTTCCTAGAAATCTTGGAAAAAATTTGCAACCGATAGGGCACGCTGAGAAGGAAACACTACTTCAATCCCATATATGCGATGGAAAGAAGAGATACCCAGGGATCTTTTTGTTGTCACTCTATCATCCCACAGAGAAAATTTGAGTTGTATATCCCATGCTTTCTTGTTATCCTCTAGCAATATTTTGATGATATTTACTAGGATTTTGTTAGAGGATTCCACTAATCCATTGCCTTGGGGATGATAGGGGGTAGAGTGAATTAGTGCAATTATGAATTTCTCACAAACCCTAATCAATGGTTTTGAAGGATGCAGTGTTGCCAATGATGATTCTAGTCGGGCAATCGGTTGTAGACCCCCGACCCTGGGGTCAAGATATACTACAAAGGATTGTTCTAATATCTCCTTGAGTCGAAGAGGCTCTTTCAATTCCCAATGGAATCTCACTCAAATCGATCCATAGGTCCTTCTTCTACCCCACAATCTTCTGCACATGAGTGTGAGTTTCGGGTTTCGGGACTTTCTGTTTCCCGATGTCGAGAACCTCTGTCTTCTCGAACTCCCGAACACCGATATGTAAAATGTCGAAATGGCAATTTCCCGACCTTCTTCCTCTTTCGCGTTTTTGGTCTTTAAAACACCGAAATGCTTTTGGACCTCTCGTCCTCAGGATTCTCAAACCTTTGAATCCTGAAAATTCAATGTACCAATGTCTCGACCTTCTCCTTCTTTACGATTTCAGGTTTTCAAATGCCGAAATGCATGGACACCTTGTCCTTGGAACTCCTGAATTTTTGAATTCTGAAATGCCAAAATGGCCTTTCCTTTCGGGGGTTTTTTTTTTTCTGAAAGCCTAGATTGCTACCACGTGTCCTCCTACAATGGACGGTCCACATTCATTTCATGATTTCATAACTTATGACCCCCTGTGACACAAATCCTCAGTCAACTTGAAATCCCAGTAGCCAAAATACCGATGGGTTACTCGATCTTTGCCACATGTCCCAATGAATGGATGGCTATAATTCTTTCGGGATTTTCACTGTGAAGTTTCCTAATCTCTCATCATCAGGACTTTCGATATCCTGAACTCTGAAATCTTGATAAGCCATGCATATTTCAAGACTTCTCTCCTCTGCTCTATGCATTTAAGGATTAAACCCCGTGCAGCTTTCGATCAATCTGATGGATATCGGT
>SNQJ01S0001495.1:103003-114620 GCA_010110895.2 Picea sitchensis | reverse complement strand
TCCCTAGACATGGAAATACAATAGTCCAGATTTCTTCCTCAGCCCAATCTGACGACAAATATGCTCCCTCCTGAGCATATGCTTTCTTCCAATACTTGTGTTGGAGCCACCCTTGTTTTTTGGGCCTGTCACAATTTTCTTTTTTACGTGAATTCTAATGTTGATTTTATTTTCCTACCGAGATAAAGAGAACATTGTCACATAAAAAGTGATGATTTTATACTCTTTAAAACAAGTCCACTTTCATAAGAATGTTTTCTCCTTTTGTTATTCTTCGGGACCTCACAAGTCGTATATTATGATCCATAAGTTCACACGTCTTGAGTCGCGAAACGGCGAAGTCGTTTTATATTTTCGCTCAAGACAGTAACTAGGGTAAAATATTTAACCCATGATTAGACGTCGTCGGGGTTTCACGCTTCAGCATTCGCCAAATATGAAGCCTTATTTTTACATCCCCAAGAGTTGAGAACGCGAAGTCCTTCCTGATAACCCATGTCGAGGATGAAAGGAAAAAAGCTAACCATGGTAAAAGTTGTTCTCGGCCTTTCGCCATTCGACGTTATCTTTTTCAAAGTTTCTAGCTTCTAAACCCTGACTCCCATGTCATGAGGAAATTATCACATGATTAACTAATCGCCTAATCCAAGATTTCCTTCCCCTTAATTAAGTTTTAATTATCGCCATCTCGCGATTTCGTGACTCGGCATACTAATTTCCTAGAAAATTGTATTCGAAGTTCTGAGTTGCGATATGGCGAATAAAATGATGATAAAATTAATTACTCCCAAAATCGCGGTTACCGTTAATTAAGACAAAATTGGTCCTCGCAATCTCGTGAGTTGGAGATTCAAAATGTCAAAAGAAATTCCACGATGTAGCGAACAACGAGAAATTGATTAACGTTGGTAAGATTTAATAAATTAAGATAAAGCAAGATATATCCCGCGCCTTGAGGCTTGAACGTTTCCCGAGGAAGCCATTCGCTCTACACACTTCGACTGACTATCAAACCGCCAGAAATTGATGACATTAATGGAGAAGTAGGTTAAATCCATGCATATAAGATCGGATTTTATGCAATAAATTTGTTTCTAATTACGATTTGACAGGATTATTTTGAAAAGTACCGAATTTTCAAATATATGTAAGAGTTTCATTTTATTATAACGAACACATTTTCATAAGCACGCAGAGCTCGTCATTTTCGAGTGAACTAATTTATGCATGTATACACAGTTCTATTGCAGAAGGGTGAAAATGCAAGCTTCAGCTATGGCTCCATGGAAAGCAGCAAAGGTGAATGTTGAGGTTGCAGGACAAGGCTCAGATAATGTCTCTGACACTTTGGCCCGGAGTGTCGACTCAGTCCCTAGCTGGTTGTTTTTTTCAGACATTCTGCAATCAGAGTTGGTGAATTATTCAGACTCAGACGACAATGAAAAGGATGATTTGAACACTAAATACAAGATAGTGGTCCAATTCAGAATGCATAGGGTAGTAGCCAGACCACGGTTGCTCCCATATTATGACATGATCTGATGGGCATTGGATCACATAGACCTACCCACCAGGACTATCATGAATGACCAGCGGGTCACATTCGGGACTTTTAGGCCGGAGCATATCCAAATCATGTATAAGCTCCCGACGACATCTGAATACACGTATGGTACTGAATTCCTGGAGGAGTTAAAAGAGAACGGGTGCACACAATATGATAAAACCATGCCTGGTTTGATAAAGGACTGGGTTTCACGCTCTGTGAAATTCAAAGAAAATGACCATGGCGTTTATTCAATCGCTTCGCTCGAGCCATAGTATAAGTATGTGGCCATGATGATGTGTCGATTATTTGGGAGAGATGATACATCACATTTTTTCATTTCGTGGGTGCCTCTGATGTTTTGGGTTGCAGAAGGTTGCTCGTTTAATTGGGAAAGGATACTCTCAGACAGTTTGGCCAACCGGGTCACATAGTATCGAGAGAAGAAGGTAGGCAGGAGGCCGTCCTCATTCTTCATGTCCGCATATATTATGGATGCGATATGTTCCATGACCCCATTCCCATTGATGAGCTGGGCTTGGACTCTCGCCGGAGACAAACCCATGCATGTATATCACGACAAGCTATGGGAAAATAATGCTGACATTTTCATATACAAAATTTTCAAAAGGGTGATGGTGCCCCTGCATATCGCCATTTTTGGTCACCCACCACCTCGTATCTCGGACAACATTGCAGCAAATCTGAGTGGCATAGAGGACTAGTACGTGGAGGCAAAGTTATCCTACTTCAGAGTGTTTGGGGGTGTTGTTCCCGCGCTTGCACTACCATTGTTCATCCCCGACAATCTAGCTTGTTGCGAGGTCGCCCGAAAAACAGTGATTGGCAGGGTGAGTAAAGAACTCAAAGGATATTCAAAGAAGGTGTGGCTATATTTTCCCATTCAACTAAATTCTTATTCTTTATTGGATTTCGAGCATGACAAAGTTGAGGTTGCAGCCCTGGAAGACCTGAAATTGGTCTCCATCACGTATAAAAAACATGATCCTCAGAGAGTCGTGAGGAACCATTTAGCTAATTGTGGGCTAAAGAGGTTTGAACATGAGATTTCACCCTTGGATGACATTTTCTGAGGGGTGAGTTCTTATGAGGAAGTGCTAGCTCAGATCCGATCCTTAGCACCCAAAGACACAACCTCTATATTGAAATTTCAGGAACACAGATGAAGTTGTCTTCCCGCTGTGTTGCGAGGAGGGAGTCCAAGCGTTTCCAAGATGAAACTGAAGGATACTGAAGGCCCTAAAGATGCAACTCCTGACTCAGGAAAACACCAGGACGAGGGGAAACAAACAAATTAGCCTGAAGCAGAGGTACCGACTCCGGACCCACCAAAGAAACATAATTCAGAAACTGAGACAAAGACCCCTGAACCTCCAAAGAAGCAGGACCTGGTTGACACCCCTGGAAAGGCAGTAAAAAATATCAGGGAACCCATCACTTCTGTCACCCCCTTTCAGTCGACACAAGGAAATATAGAAGAAGGATGGATTTTCAATGAGGAACTGAGGCCCATAGGAGTAGAGGAACTTCCTCCGAACGAGTTTTTCTCTGATAAAAAGAGAAAAGCGGTAGTAAAGAGGGAATTCTACCGGGAGGGAGAGTCGACCGCTAAGAAATACAAAGTCATGATCGATGGAAAGAATAAAATGAATGAGCAATTCACCACTGAGATCGTAGGGACGCTAGGAGCGTATGCATCGGCGAATCAAGTTTTGGTTGGGATTTTAAAGAACCAACTCAATAGGAAAAATCGCTTGATCACGAATCTCGAGGCCGATTGGCCTCGGCCATGGAAAATTCTCAAGGCCAGGTGAGAGCAGAGATAGAACTGACCCAAATGGCTGATAAAAATGAGATAGAATTGCTTAAAACCAAGCTCGAGCAAGAACATCTAGTGGTCCGAGACGGTCGGATACAGGCTGGTCAACAAAGGATTGTGATTGCAGAGTTGTAGGCTCAAGTAGAGATCACCGAAAGTAGGATGATCGATGTCGAGGGGTTTAAATCTTGAGCGATCGAGATTTGGAACATAATCTCTTCTTCACAACAGAGTTTTCTTACCAAAGTGGGAGCGATCCGAGAGAATTGTCTGTTGATGAATCAAGTTTTTGAGAACCTGACTGTCAGAGAGAGGGATGCAGAAGCAACTTGGGTCACCTTCCAGGAGTCGGTGATAGCCACAAATAACAGAGTTTCGGGAGGTTCTCCCAAACTCGCCATCGTAGAACAAACCATAGGTGATATTCTATTGAAGGATTGGGAGCACAACATTTCCCTAGGCAAGGAACAAGCCCAAAAGGTAACCAATTCATTAGAAGAAGCCTTCAATTCTATAGATGGCGAGCTGTTGGGTATGGACAGTGGAGGTGACGCAGAAACATTGATGCAAATGAATGTGGAACATATCTTGCTTGATCTGAAAGAGAAGGATGAGAGAGATTCGGCCGATATCTCTCAGATAGATATGGTGGACATGGCCCAAGTTGATAAACATTTGATCCAGCCTAGCGCGCAACTAAGTTCCCTTGACATCATCAATTCACAAATGGGAGACAAGTTATAGTAGTTAGCCCGAGAATGTTACTTCGCTGAGGCCAGTTGTCTAGCGAAACCTTCACGCCTCGTATCTCTGCTTGGGGAAAGATGTATCACCTGCACTGATTTCGCATGAAGATGAGCACCTGGCACTAAGTGAATACAAAATAGGGGAGATGGAGTGATTTCTCTCTCCTCTGTCATAACTGAAATTTTTGCGACTATTGAGATTCTACCTGCTTTGCAGAAATTGTATAAATATACCCCAGAGAGAAATAAACATGGCTGGACCCTTTTGAGATTTTGTAATAGAGTTTTTGCATTGAGATTTAATACAAGCGGATCCGAGATTCTCAATTCTGTCACTTCTGTATTACAAGTTTGCTTTCTTGTTCCTCATTTTTCAATTTTCAATTCATATTCGTAATTGATGTGCTTCATTATACTTTAGTACTACCACTACTATAATGAATAAATTTGGGTTTTCTGTAATTTTTTATTTCCTTTCCTCTACACCAACTATCAGCTGTGTAAGACCAATTTGCAGTTTCATAATTCTACATGCATTTTTTGTTACATCGGTTATTTTCTTACGTATTTTCTTCTCCCGTTTACTTCATGAGATTTTCCCCTGATAGGAACCTTACACTGTAAGAAGCTCAATGTTTTTCTCCCATATCGCACTTTTTATTAAAATATAATACAGTTACAGGAACGAGCCTTAGATTTGCATCCATAATTTAGTTATGCAACCATAAAATTCTCTTTTATAAAACCAATTTGAGACAACACTCAACCTTTCTTAAGAGTTCGCTTACCTGTGTTGTTCCCCCATGACAGTTCCCACACCAACTCAACCTAACGTTTAACCTGGGTTATTGAACCAAACACATATCACCTTAAACCTTTTTAACACTATCCTCAAAACAAAAACTAACCGGGCCGAACTAGAACAATCATGGGCAGCCATTGAACGAGACATCACTATTCAGGAGCAGTTCGAAGCCAGACAACCTCAATGAAGAAATATCCCTTATTTTCTCTCTCTGAAGGTTGAAATTTCCCTTCTCCATATCCTAACCACTTTCATATGCCTTGAAACTGTACTTTTGAGCCTTAAGTACAGACTCAAGAATAACATCTTTATGGTGCCGTTGTCGGGTACCGAAGTTACAAAATATTTTTCCCTGGGAAAATGACAAATTGTTTTCGTTGAAAGTGTTACCCTTTGATGGTGAAAAAAGAGTACACACCTTTTAAGGATTTCTATCTTTCACTTGGCGACTCCACAAAAAAATAAACTGGCATTCGTTCGAAGGAATACTAGACAAAACCTAGATGGTGAGCAGATTACGCCCATTACCGATCCCGAAAAAATTCTAAAGGTGAGAGGCTCTTTCAAGCCTATCGCTGCTATTTACCAACTTGCAATCCCATCACCGAAGGCCGAGAGTCCTTCCGAACCCTCGACTTCATTCAGTCCTTGCTTTGACACTAAACATTCAACACCAATCTGCTCTGAAATTAGGAGTGAGATTCATCCACCAGTCCCTTTAATACAGAGGGGAGAGAGCCCTCTTGAAGTTTCATTGGTTTTTAAAATACCATCGTATATTCAGTTGAATTTCCCAACTTCTCCAAATCCTGAAGAGTGTGTTACACGCTCGTTTCCCACACCCTTCATTTTTCCCAATTCTATCTCTTGCAAGTCCGAGGAACCAACTCCTCACGTTTTTTATCCTTCCTCATCAGAGTCTCCTTTTAGCGAAGAAAATAAAAAATCCCTTTTATTTTTTGAAAACCCCCTTTACAACTTTCCACAAAGAACGTTGGCAGTCGCCGGATGAGGAGGTGGAGGGCTTATAGGAGGAGGGGGAGGGTTTGTAGGAGGTGGAGGAGGTGTCCCTCTAGGAGGAGGTGGAGGAGGAGTCCCTCTAGGAGTAGGTGGAGGTCAAGGGCCTCCCCCCCCCTCCCAAAGATTTTGTGAAAGTCACAGCCCGATATGCTCCTTTGGTGTTGCCCGTCCCCCTACTCGATCTTCCAGAAAAATACATAAAGAATTTACCAAAATTCACCGAGGAGGGAGATCTAACTGCTGCTGAACATATTAACTTCTTTGACCAATTCGTAGATATCTTTGGTATCGAGCACGAGGATGTATATTTGAGACTCCTTGTCCAAAATTTTGAGGGTCAGGTCCGAACTTGGTTTCGGAGCTTACCCGCAGCTTCTATCCCTTCATATGATGCTTTGGAATACGCTTTCATCAGACAATGGGGCGAGCTAAAAGATCATCTCTATTATCTAACCAAATTTGGGTCTTTGAAGAAAAAGAACTCAGAAGCAGTCATGGAATTCATTTTGAGATTCAACAAACTATACAATAAAATCCCAACTGAATTCAAACCATATCAACCCACGGCCAAAGTGACTTTTTCCAGAGCTTTCGAGCCGGATTTCGCATTCCTTTTGCAAGAGCGAAGGGGAGCCACCTTAAACCGCATGCAGGATGATGGGGTAGAAATAGAATCTAACATGATGTCTTCAAGTAAACTTAAGGCTAGAGTAGAAGTTGGAACCTGAGATACTAAGCACTTTAGAGAACAATCCAACCCTTAAGGGTCTAATAGATCCTCAAATGATAGGGTGGAAAATATGGCTAGAGTGATTAAAGAATTGTCAAATAAAATAACCCGGATGGAACTCGAGCAGGCCAAGGCTGACTCTTACCCCAAGAAAGATTTCAGGAAAAATCAAAACCCTCCTAATCAACAAAGACAAATAAAAAAGGAAGATCAAAAGATACAAGCTCCATTGAAGAATGAAAATTTTATAGGAGCTAATGATTTTCAAGACTTCGAGGATTCAGATAATGACGTCACAAACTTTGGTGATGACTATAGTCAACCATATCTGACTCGTGAAGACTATGAAAAGTCTTTGAATGTGTCAGAGACACCAAACAAGAGCAAAGAGGGTGATCCCACTGAGATCTATGAATCCCAACCAGAAGCTGAGATAATGATGGCTGAGTTCAACCAAGGTACAACCTGAGATCTAAGAATAAACCCACCTCCACAATTCAACCCAAGAAAATCCTTCAAAGAGGCCAAGCTTATGAGCCTCCTTCAGATGAGACCCCACTACCCAACAACAAAACTAGAAGAGTAAGCACTCAAGAG
The DNA here is from genome assembly GCA_010110895.2 of Picea sitchensis. Taxonomy (NCBI): domain Eukaryota; kingdom Viridiplantae; phylum Streptophyta; class Pinopsida; order Pinales; family Pinaceae; genus Picea; species Picea sitchensis. Next base: position 107,336 of record SNQJ01S0001495.1, on the reverse strand, counting down.
TCTGAGCTAGAAAAAGTTGGAACTCAAACATAGCCAACTGAACCTGTAAGTAAAGCTACATATTCAACTAGGACCATGGATGATAAAGCTGTCCAGACAAGTAAGTCGGAAAAGAAGAATTCGGAAGTCTCAACCAGGGAAACAGATAAGGTGAGTGGAGATTTTAGTTTTGAAAATGAGTTAAACAAAATCAAGATACCAATCCCATTGGTGGAATTAGCGAAAAACCCCGTTTATCGCAAGCAAATTTCCAAAATGATAGGTGTCTCTGAACTAGAAAGCTAGTTTGATGTTATAAACTTGGAAGATGATAGACCTAACATCACTTTTGGTCCCCACTTTGAAGGGTCCAAAGACAACATCGCCCCCTTCTATATTACTTTGAATATACATGATCAGTTGTTGCATAATTGTATGTTAGACTTCAGAGCTTCTCATAATGTTATGCCCAAGATTATAATGGAGAAGTTGGGTCTCCAGATCACAAGACCTTATGGAAATCTATAATCTTTTGATTCGAGGAAGGTTAAATGCATGGGGATTATAAAGGATCTGGTAGTAACCCTAGCACAGGTCCCGGTTAAGAGTATCCTGATGGATGTGGTTATCGCCGATATTCCCCCTAAATATGGCATGCTGTTATCCAGGTCATGGGGGGCCAAGTTGGGGGGTTCTCTTCAGTTAGACATGACTTATGCCACTATCCCTGTGTTCGGTGGCCAATTCACTCATTTATACAGAAAAACAAGATTAGCGTATACGGTTAGTGACCCTCAAAACCCACACAACTTCCCTATTTACATTGCATACCAAGACCTAGGAAATTGCATGTTGTCTTTTGATGATGGTCTGGACGGTTGCCTGCAGGAAATCGATACAAAGAAAGAAGAGTCAAACCCCATGACAGAATAGTTGTGCAATACTGGTATCTGGAAAATGTATTTTGATGGCGCTTCATCTTCTGAAGGGGCAGGTGCTGGAGTACTTTTGGTGGCTCTTGAAGGTAAGTTCATTATTCCTTTCTCCTATTGTTTGCAGTGGGACATAGATTACACTAATAACGTATGTGAGTACGAAGCATTGATCTTAGGTTTAGAGGCTGCCAAAAGTCTAAATATCAAAAGCTTGGAGGTATATGGTGATGCGGAATTAATAGTAAAATAGGTAAACCGACAGTACCTGGTCAGGCATCCTAGACTAAGAGCATATAAAAATTGTGCTTGGGATCTCATGGAATTTTTTTTCTCATCTTTGAATATCCATTTTATCCCTCGCATAAAGAACCTACATGCTGATGCATTGGCAAAGGCAGCTTCAACCTTCTCTCCTCCCACGACCTTCAAACTAAAGTATCACATCGAAATCAAATACAAACCTTCCATACCAGACAATATCTAACACTGGCAAGTCTTCGAAGATGATGAACAAATTAAGAAATTCCTTACAGCAGTAGGCGAATTCTCTGATACTCACACTGACCAAGAAAATCAGAACGATTCTAGGTGGATCATGCAAGAAGGAGAGGAACTTGAAACCTTCCGAGAAAAAATTGCGGATCATCGTATGCTGGTCCTTAAAAGAAATCAAATTCCCAAAGTATTGATTCCTTTGGAGAGACTCTTTGATCAGAACGATGTACCTATAAAGTCCACTTTCCAGCCTCAACCAGAAGAAGTCGATGACTGTGATATAGGAACTGAAAAAGAACCTCAGATGTTAAAAATATCGAAGTTCCTCCCTCCCAAAGCGAAAGTTAAGTATAAAGAATTACTCAGACAATATAAATATGTTTTCGCCTGGTCCTATGATCAATTGAAAACATATGACACTTCCATTTTTTATCACAAGATACCCTTGAAGCCTGGGGTCAAACCGTTTAGGCAAAAGCTTAGGTAAATTAACCCCATTCTGTTACCCGTGATAGAAAAGGAAGTTAAAAAACTCTTGGACGCAAAAATAATAGTATCTTTGAGATACTTGGACTGGGTAGCTAACCTAGTTCCAGTCAGGAAAAAGAACGGGGAAATCAGACTGTGTGTAGATTTCTGAAACCTAAACAAGTCGTCTCTCAAAGATAATTACCTGCTGCCCAAGATGGACCATGTTTTAGAAAAGGTTGTTGGAGCTAATCGAATTTCAATGATAGATGGTTTCTCTGGTTATAATCAGATCGCTATGAATGAACAAGACATGGAAAATACTGCTTTCACCATGCCCTGGGGTACTTTCATGTATGACAAAATGCCTTTTGGTTTGATGAATGCAGGGGCCACTTTCCAGCGAGCTATGGAAATCGCTTTTGTGGGAGAGAGGGACAAGTTCGTAGTTATTTATCTAGACGATATGATGGTTTTCTCTAAAACTAACGAAGAAAATTTGATGCATCTAAAACAGACTTTCGAAAAGTGTCGCAGGTTTGGCCTATTCCTGAACCCCAAGAAATCTCATTTTGCTATGCGGGAAGGTAAGCTTCTGGGTCATGTAGTATCTAAAGAAGGAATCAGGATTGACCCTAAGAGGATTGAAGCAATAGATACTATCACTATAGAGAGAAATATAAAAGAAATTCAATCATTTTTAGGAAAGATAAATTTTCTACGAAGGTTCATTCCTAATTTAACTGAGATTGTCAAATTGATTACAGGAATGTTGAAGAAGGATAGCAGGGTAAATTGGACCACCGAGGCCAGGGCATTGTTTGCGCATATCAAAAAAGTTATAAGTGAGGCACCTATACTAGTAAGTCTAGATTATTTGAAATATTTTCTCATCTTCTCTTTTTCTTCTGAACATACCATCGTTGTAGTACTCTTGCAGAAAAATGAAGAAGGGTTCGAACAACCGATAGCGTTTTTTAGAAAAATCCTCTGAGATGCAGAACTGAAATATGACATAATGGAAAAATAATCATATGCAATGGTAAAAGCATTGAAAGCATTTAGAACCTATGTGCTACATTAAAAAATAATCGCGTATGTGCCCACCAGTTCTGTAAAATACATATTGGTACAGCCGAACAGCGACGGAAAAAGATGGCAATGGCTCGCTAAAATACAAGAATTCGATCTGGAGGTCAAGCCGACTAAATTAATAAAGAGGTAGGGTCTGGCCAAAATCTTGGCTGAGTCGAATCTTAGAGCTCTTGATATTAATTTCCTCTAAGAGGAAGACGGAGACACACACCTGCATGAGTCGGATGTCCAGACAGATCCAAGCAAGGTTGAGGAAAAGTTCATATCGTCAGGTTGGTATAAAGACATAGTGTTCTACTTGTTAAACATGAAGTTTCCAAATGAACTATCACCAGCCAAGTGCAGAACTTTAAAACTCCATGCTGTAAAATATTGCATCGCCGAAAACCAGTTGTACTGGAAAGATCCACTCGGGTTCTTGCTAGTCTGTTTGGTTGAGTCAGAAACTCCACGAGTTATAGAGGAATTTCATGGAGTCTGTGGAGGAAACCATGCATGGAGAGCCACAGCCTATAATATTTTCAGGGCCGGATACTATTGGCCGAAACTATTTTCATATGTCAATGCCAAAGTACGCGCATGCAACCCTTGTCAAATATTCGCTGGTAAACAGAAACTCCCTGCACTACCACTCGTTCCAGTCAAAACCGAAGCTCCATTTCAACAATGGGGACTAGACTTCATAGGGGAAATTAATCCCCATTTCATTGCTCAGCATAAGTGGATCTTAACAGCCACGGATTATTTTACTAAGTGGGTGGAAGCCATTCCAACCAAAAGGGCAACAGACTTGGTGGTGATCGACTTCTTGGAAGATAATATCTTGTCAAGATTTGGGTGTCCCCAAAATATTGTTACCGATAATGCCCAGGCCTTCAATTCCATGTCTATGATCAGCTTCTATCAGAAGTACAATATCATTCTCGACCATTCCACTTTGTATTACCCCCAGGGAAATGGGTTGGACGAATCATCCAACAAGAGCCTGGTAAAGATAATCAAGAAAGTACTGGATGAAAATAAAAGGTCCTGGCATGTGCACTTGAAGTACGCATTATGGACAAACCGCATCAGCACTAAAAGGTCTATCGGCATTTCGTCGTTTCAAATGGTCTATGGGACAGAGGTGTTTCTACCTATAAACTTAGCACTGCCAATAATGAAGTTATGGCAGGATCAAAATGAAGAACCCAATCATGTAACCAGGAGAATTAACCAGTTGATCGAGGTTCAACAGTATAGAGTGGAAGTTGATGAAAAAATGCAAAAATACCATGATGAAATGAAATCATTGTTCGATCTCAAGGCAAAGGATAGGGAATTCCTTCCAGGTGACTTAGTACTAAGATGGGATGCAAGAA
>SNQJ01S0001495.1:73108-102922 GCA_010110895.2 Picea sitchensis | reverse complement strand
ACCCTTTGGGTTTTCTGTTTGTTTTTAATTTTTAGACATATTACAAATAAAGTTTGTATTTGCTTTTTATAGGATTCCAGCTGATTGCAAAGCTAGCAGGAAGATTAATTCGCAAAGCAGTGTCAGAAATAAATCAGCATAAAATAGGTGATACCTAAAAATAGCTTCATAACGCACAAAGAGAGTGAAAAGAAAAGGTAAAGGTGAGCTTTTTCAATACAAATGTTAAGAAAGACTGTCAGAGTAAACCAAGGTAACGTCATTCAAACTACAATATCGGCTTAATTATTAGGCAATAGGATTATTGCTTGGCTTGATACCCTTTGATTTAAAATAATTTGAATGATACACTATAATCTAAAAGCAGTGAGTCAAAAACAGTTGTCCCCAAAGATATCTACAAGAGCTAGTCTCGAACTATTTTGGCCTTCTATATTTTCAATCAATGAATCACTGCCTTGTATCCTGCTTGTTTTCGGGTCTAACTTTTGACAAGACTTCCATATTTCATTTTATTATGAAGGAATAAAAGTTTTCATTTTAGCCTCTTGGGTCTCAAAACAGATTGTGGAAAGAAAGTGGGTCTCCACAACTACTTGATCCCCTGCTAAGTGAAGGAACATTTAGAGCGATCCTAACTTTCCTAGGTTTTTCAACAGCATTGGGAGAATCGAAGCCTGCTCAAACGGGATGCCCCTTAAAAAATTATTTTCCTTTTTTCCCTAAGAACGAAGGTGTCGTGAGGGTTAAGGGAAGCTTGGTACCGAGTAATCAAAGTAAGTTGACAGACCTATGATGCAAAATATTACATAGATATCAGCCCTGATACAAACTAATTGCCCCCATCTTCGCGCTCAAAGAAGTAAATTATAAGACAAGTGGTGAAAGGAAATTTAGAAATGATTTCCCCCACCTAGTCCAGGAAGGTGATGAAAGGAAATTCAGAAATGATTGCCCTCATCTCAGCATTTAAATGCATAAATATTTTCCGAAGTGGTGAAAGGAAATTCAGTAAAAGGGGCTAGATAACTTCACTGGGGTACTAAACAGGCTCGCTGGAAGTGAAGCAATGTATGAGATATCTATAAGGTTGTTATACATGAATATCACTCTGCTCTGGTAACCAATGCTTTCTAAAAGCCTAATCCATGCCCTGAATTCAGACGGGACTTCCCGGTTAAAAAATATGTAATTTCATTCTTTTGATGCAAGCCGAGAGCCACAAGATCTGTTGAGTCTCCTAGGGTCATTTAGAATGTCTTAAAACATACCCAAAGTTAGTAGTGGGAAAGGGAAAATTGTGAAATGGATTACGGCTGTGTTGGGAAGGATATCTAATTTGGAAAAACTTCTTGAGGTAAAAACAAAGTTTTTTCCCTCCTTCGATCCTTTTTCCTTGGAAATTTTCTACCTGGTTGAGCTTTGACTCCATTTACCCAATATTGGCACGTGGTATACTGTTCTTTCCACCTCACAGGAAGGTGGGATCCCTAGTTGGAGCCTATGTTGGAGCCGCCCTTGTTTTTTGGGCCTGTCACAATTTTCTTTTTTACATGAATTCTAATGTTGATTTTCTTTTCCTGTCGAGATAAAGAGACCTCTGAAACCTTGTCACATAAAAAGAGATGTTTTTCTATTCTTTAAAACAAGTCCACTTTCGTAAGAATGTTTGCTCCTTTTGTTATGCTTCGGGACCTCGCAAGTCGGATATTATGATCCATAAGTTTACACGTCCCGAGTCGCGAAACGGTGAAGTCGTTTTATATTTTCTCTCAAGACAGTAACTAGGGTAAAATCTTTAACTCATGATTAGACATCATCAGGGTTTCACGCCTCTGCATTCTCCAAATCCAAAGCCTTATTTTTACAGCCCCGAGAGCCGAGAATGCGAATTCCTTCCTGATAACCCATGTTGAGGATCAAAGGAAAAAAGCTAACCATGGTAAAAGTTGTTCTCGGCCTTTCGCCATTCAGCGTTATTTTTTTCGAAGTTTCCATCTTCTAAACCCCGATTCCTGAAGTCGCGAGGAAATTATCACATGATTAACTAATCGCCTAATCCAAGATTTCCTTCCCCTTAATTAAGTTTTAATTATCGCCATCTCGCAATTTCGCGACTCGACATACTAATTTCCCATAAAATTGTCTTCGAAGTTTCGAGTTGTGATATGGCGAATAAAATGATGATAAAATTAACTATGCCCAAAATCGTGGTTACCGTTAATTAAGCCAAAATCGGTCCTCGCAATCTCGCAAGTTGGATATTCAAAATGTCAAAAGAAATTCCACGATGTAGCGAACAACGAGAAATTGATTAACGTTGGTAAGATTTGATAAATAAATATAAAGCAAGATATATCCCGCGCCTCAAGGCTTGCACATTTCCCGAGGAAGCCATTCGCTCTCCACACTTCGACTGACTGTCAAACCGCCAGAAATTGTTGATATTAATGGAGAAGTAGGGTAAATCCATGCATATAAGATCAGTTTTTACGTAATAAATTTGTTTCTAATTACGATTTGATAGGATTATTTCTAAAAGTACCGAATTTTCAAATATATACAAGAGTTTCATTTTATTATAACGAACACATTTTCATAAGCATGCAGAGCTTGTCATTTCTGAGTGAACTAATTTTTGCATGTATACGCAGTTCTATCACAGAAGGGTGAAAACGTAAGATTCAACTATGGCTCCATGGAAAGCAGCAAAGGTGATTGTCGAGGTTGCAGGACAAGGCTCAGATAATGTCTCCGACACTTCACCCCAGAGTGTAGACTCATTCCCTAGCTGGTTGTTTGTTTCAGACATTCTACAATCGGAGTTGGTGAATTATTCAGACTCAGATGACAATGAAAAGGATGATCTGAACACTAAATACAAGATAGTGGTCCAATCTGGAATGCACAGGGTAGCAGCCAAGCCACAGTTGCTCCCATATTATGACATGATCCGATGGGCATTGGATCACATAGACCTACCCACCAGGACTATCATGAACAACCAGCGGGTCACGGTTGGAAATTTTAGGATGGAGCATATCCAAACCATGTATAAGCTCCCGATGACATCTGAATACACGTATGGTGTTGAATTACTGGAGGAATTCAAAGAGAAGGAGTGCACACAATATGATAAAACCATGCCCGGTTTGGTAAAGGACTGGGTTTCACGCTCCGCAAAATTTAGAGCAAATGACCAGGGTGTTTATTCAATCGCTTCGCTGGAGCCACAGTATAAGTATGTGGCCATGATGACATGCCGATTATTTGGGAGAGAGGACACATCGCATTTTTTCGTTTCGTGGGTGCCTCTGATGTTTCGGGTTGCAGAAGGTTGCTCTTTTAATTGGGCAAAGATACTCTTGGACAGTTTGGCCAACTGGGTCACAGAGTATCGAGAGCAGAAGGCAGGCAGGAGGCCATCCTCATTATTCATGTTCACATATATTATGGACGCGATATGTTCCGTGACCCCACTCCCACTGATGAGCTAGGCTTGGACTCCAGCCGGAGAAAGACCCATGCATGTATATCACGACAAGCTATGGGAAAATAATGCTGATAGTTTCATATATGAAATTTTCAACTGGGTGATGGTGCCCCTGCATATCGCCATTTTTGGTCTCCCACCACCTCGTATCTCGGATAGCATTGCAACAAATCTGAGTGGCATAGCAGACTGGTATGTGAGGGCAGAGTTCTCCTACTTCAGAGTGTTCGGGGCTGTTGTTCCCCCGCTTGCACTACCATTGTTCATCCCTGACAAGATAGCTTGTCGCGAGGTCACCCGACAAAGAGTGATTGGTGGGGTGAGTAAATAACTCAAAGGATCTTCAAAGATGGTGTGGCCATCTTTTCCCATTCGGCTAAATTTTTATTCTTTATTGGATTTCGGGCATTTCAAAGCCGATGCTGTAGCCCTGGAAGACTTTCAATTGGTCTCCATCAAGTATAAAAAACTTGATCCTCAGAGAGTCGTGAGCAACCATTTAGCCAATTATGGGATAAAGAGGTTTGAACATGAGATTTCACCCTCGGATGACATTTTCCGAGAGGTGAGGTCTTATGAGGAAGTGCTAGCTCAGATCCGATCCTTATCACCCGAAGACACAACCTCTGTATTGAAATTTCAGGAACATAGATGAAGTTGTCTTCCTGCTGTGTTGCGAGGAGGGAGTCTGGGTTTTTCCAAGATGGAACCGAAGGATACTGAAGGCCCTAAAGAGGCAGCTCCTGACTCGGGAAAACACCAGGATGAGGGGAAACAAACAAATAAGCCCGAAGAAGAGGCATCGACTCCGGACCCGCCAAAGAAACAGAATCCAAAAACTGAGAAAAAGACCCCTGAACCTTCGAAGAAGCAGGACCCGGTCGACACGCCAGGAAAAGCAGCGAAACAAATTGGGGAACCCATCACTTTTGTCACCCCCTTGCATTCGATGCAAGGAAATATAGAAGAAGGATAGATTTTCAATGAGTAACTGAGGCCCATAAGAGCAGAGGAACTTCCTCCGAACGAGTTTTTCTTTGATAAAAAGAGAAAAGCAGTAGTAAAGAGGGAATTCTACCAGGAGGGAGAGTCGACTGCTAAGAAATACAAATTCATTATCGACGGAAAGAATAAAAAGAATGAGAATTTGCCACTGAGATCGCAAGGACACTAGGAGCATATGCATCGGTGAATCAAGTTTCAGTTGGGCTTTTAAAGAACCAACTCAATAGGAAAAATCGCATGATCAGGACTCTTGAGGCCCGATTGGCCTCGGCCATGGAAAATGCTCAAGGCCAGGTGAGCGCAGAGATAGAACTAGCCTGAATGGCTGATAAAAATGAGATAGAAGTGCTTAAAACCAAGCTCGAGCAAGCACATCTAGTGGTCCGAGACGGTCGGATATAGGTGGGTCAACAAAGGAATATGATTGCAGAGCTGCAGGCTCAGGTAGAGATCGTCGAAAGAAAGATGATTGACGTCGAGGTGTTTAAATCCCAAGCGATCGAGATTCAGAAAAGAATCTCTTCTGCACAACAGAGTTTGCTCACCTAAGTGGGAGCGATCCGAGAGAATTGTCTGTTGATGAATCAGGTTTCCAAGAACCTGACTGTCAGAGAGAGGGATGCAGAAGCGGCTCGGGTCGCCTTCTAGGAGGCAGTGATAGCCATGAATAAGAGAGTTTCGACAGGTTCTCCCGGACTTGCCATCTCAGAACAAACCAGAGGTAATATTCTATTGAAGGATTGAGAGCACAACATTGCCCTGGGCAAGGAACAAGCCCAAAAGGTAACCAGTTCATTAGAAGAAGCCTTCAATTATATAGATGGTGAGTTGTTGGGTATGGATAGTGGAGGTGATGCAGAAACATTGATGCAAATGAATGTGGAACAGATCTCGCTTGATCTGAAAGAGAAGGATGAGAGAGATTCGGCCGACATCTCTCAGATAGATATGGTGGAAATGGCCTGAGTTGATAAACATTTGATCCAGCCCAGCGTGAAACTAAGTTCCCTCGACATCATCGATGCACAAATGGGAGACAAGCTGCAACAGTTAGCCCGAGAATGTTACTTCGTCGAGGCCAGCTATCAAGCAGAACCTTCACGACTCGTATCTCAACTTGTGGAAAGATGTATTGCCTGCATCGATTTTGCATGAAGACGAGCACCTGGCACTAAGTGAAGACAGAATAGGGGATATGGAGCGATTTCTCTCTCCTCTATCATAACTAAAATTTTTGCGACTATTGAGATTCTACCTGCTTTGTAGAAATTCTATAAATATACCCCAGAGAGAAATAAACATGGCTGGACCCTTTTGAGATTTTGTAATAGAGTTTTTTCATTGAGATTTAATACAAGCAGATCCGAGATTCTCAATTCCGTCACTTTTGTATTACAAGTTTTCTTTCTTGTTCCTCATTTTTCAATTCTCAATTCATATTCGTAATTGATGTGCTTCGTTATACTTTAGTACTACCACTACTATAACGAATAAATTTGGGTTTTCTTTAATTGTTTATTGCCTTTCCTCTGCACCAGCTATCAGCTGTGTAAGGCCAATTTGCAGTTTCGGAATTCTACATGCATTTTTTGTTACATCGTTTATTTTCTTACATATTTTCTTCTCCTATTTACTTCGTGAGATTTTCCCCCGATATGAACCTTACACTGTAAGCGGCTCAGTGTTTTTCTCCCATCTCACACTTTTTATTAAAATATAATACAGTTACATGAACGAGCCTTAGATTTGCATCCATAATTTAGTTTTGCAACCGTAAAATTCTCTTTTATAAAACCAATTTGAGACAGCACTCACCCTTTCTTAAGAGTTCTCTTAACTGTGATGTTCCCCCATGACAGTTCCCACTCCAACTCAACCTAACGTTGAACCTGGGTTATTGAGCCAAACACATATCGCCTTAAACATTTTTAACACTATCCTCAAAATAGTAGCTAACCGGGATGAACTAGAACAATCATGGGCAACCATTGAATGAGACATCACTATTCAGGAGTAGTTCGAAGCCAAACAACCTCAAAGAAGAAATCTCCCTTAGTTTCTCTCTCTGAAGGTTGACATTTCCCTTCTCCAATATCCTAACCACTTTTGGATGCCTTGACACTATACTTTTGATCCTTAAGTACAGACTCAGGAACAACAACTTGGAAGATTTTCCAAGTGCTAAAGGCCTCGACCTTTAATCTATTATGTGACCCCTGCGGCTATGACTCCATGTGTAAAAGCACTCGCCCTCCTTCCAACACACCAAGGAACTAGTCCTCTTGAACCTTTCTTTGATAACTTCAAAGACTCTATCCCTTCTGAGCTTGCTTGAAAATCCTCAAGTACTCTAGGGATAACTCATGTGTTCACTCCTTACAACACTTCTATAAACAGGCTTAAATATCTGAAGCTCTTTGACTCTGTGCACTCCTTGCAACAATAGTCTTTCAATGATTTCACTCAGATTGTAACCCTGAGATGTCACTCGGCCTGTGCACACCTTGCATGGCTCTTGTGCTTAACTTGCACTTCTGTGAGAATGAGAATAATGTTCTCTTCTGAGATTTCAGAGATGAAACTCTGAACTCTTGTCAATGCACTCCTTGCAAACAAATTCACTGCACTCCTTCTAGGGAAAACTCTTTCTCAGACAAAGAAACAATTGAAACTCATTCCTTACTCTTCCTCTCTTTCGATTTCATACATTCAAGAAGAAATTGTACATACACAACATAAACAACAAATGCATGACAGAAAGAGTAAAACAACACTAGGCATAACATTCAACATGCATACACAGAGAATATCACAACACCACAAGTCTGAATCAAAGCTTCATATATTAATTTAGGACTTCTGTACATAGGTGTTTTCAAATACAGTTCTCCGCTCCTTCTCCTCTCTGGGCTCTATGCTCAAAATTGACAATTGATAATTTATCCCAATGATACAAGATGAGGGTGCCTATAGTTGATTTTCCCTCTTCTCCTAAAACTGTCTAATATGGAACTCAAGGCTAACTACTTACATTTATTATACATAAATGCCTCTACCTACTACAAACAAGAGTAGATTTCTCAAGGTCTGATTACAATCTACAGGTATGCCCTTTCTTAACTACTTTATTTAAGTTTTGGTGCATCCTACTTCAAAACAATTTAAACACCTTTGAACATGTGCCAAAAATGTGTTGGTGCTACTTGCGCTCGCTTGCTACTGACGATGCTCCTGCATCATACTCCCTCACTTGAAAATTTTCATGGACTCCTATCCATGATCTCACATACATTCTGTCCATGCTTTTGGATTTCGGCTTCATTTTCCTAGCTGGCATCTTCAACTGGATGTCCCTTCCACTTTACCAAGTATTCAAAATATTCCTTTCGCATGGTCCTCTTACTAATTCTTTTGTATAGTATCCTTTCCATCTGTGGTTTCTCTGCAACTAGCATCTGCTTGGCCCATTGAACCTCTGGTTGTTTGTTGTCTGCTCCTACCTCTTTATCTTTGTAAGGGTACAAATATAAGACATTGAATATTGGAGAAATTCCAATCCCCTTGGGTAATTCAATCTCATAAGAATTCGCCCCAAATTTCTTTATGATCTTGCACGGCCCAATTTTTTTCATTTTCAATTTGTTATATGTCCCCCTTGGGAACCTTTCCTTTCTCAAGTGTGCAAGGATAAAATCACCAAATTTGAACTGAAGTTCTATCCTGTGTTGGTCTTCTCTTCGCTTATAATCTTGGCTCGAGTTTTGTAATCACTCCTTAACTTGGCTATGAAGCTCCTTCATCGCTTCTGCGAAATCCTCTGCACTAGCACTCCTAGTTGTGTTCTGTTTGAAATCCCGCAATTCAGAAACTCCTCTTGGCTACATGCCATAAACTATTTGAAATGGACTCTGCCCTGAACTTCTGTTGATTGAATCATTATATGCAAATTCTGCTTGTAGTAGAATACTGTCCCATTGACTATGATGTTCTGTCACCAAAATTCTCAACAAGTCTCCCAAACTTCTGTTCACAACTTTTGTCTATCCATCTATATGAGGATGATAAGATGAACTGAATGACAAGTTTGTTCCCATGTTTTTCCATAATGTTTTCCAGAAGTGTCCCACGAACTTGGTGTCTCTATCTGAAACTATGCTGCTTGGTAAGCCGTGAAGTCGAATGATTTCTTTGAAAAACAAATTTTCAATGCAAGTTGTGTCACTGGTTTTCTAACATGGTATGAAGTGTGCCATCTTATAAAATCGGTCTACCACTACAAAGATTGAGTCAAACCCTCTTTGTGTTCTCAACAGCCCCAATATGAAGTCCATTCTTACTACATCCCACGGTCTCTCAAGGATGGGTAACAGATGATATAAGCTTGCATTCTGCCTCTTTCCTCTTGAATGCTGACAAATTCTACATCTATCCATGAATCTTTTGATGTCTGTTCTCATTCCTAGCCAAAAATATGACTCATTTAAATTTGAGAATGTCTTGTCATGACCGAAATGTCCAGCCAATCCTCCACTGTGTTTCTCCTTCAATAGATTCTCCCTCATGGAGCATTTTGGAATACAAAGTTGATTACCCTTAAACAATAATCCTTCCTGGATCATGTATTCTATCCATTGACTTCTATCCCTAAGAATTGAATTCTCAGCTGCTTCATACACTTCTTTGAAGTTTGGATCATCTCTGTACATGTTCTTGAGATTATCAAAACCCAATGTTTTGACTCTGAACTCTTTCATAAGAAAACACTTCCTGCTCAAAGCATCAACAACCTTGTTAGCAGTCCCATAAATATGTTTAATTACAAAAGTAAAATTCTGCATATATTCAACCCATTTAACATGTCTTTGATTCAACTTCTCCTGTTGATTCACAAATTGCAAAGCATGATTGTCACTGTATAAGACAAACTCCTTAGGAATCAAGTAGTGCATCCACTTCTTCAGTGCCTGTATGACTGCATAAAATTCTTTTTCATATGTGGAGTACTTCATTTTGGCTTCATTCAGCTTCTCGTTGAAGTATACTATTGGTTTGTCTTCTTGACTCAAGACTGCCCCTATTGCAAATCCACTTGCATCACATTTTACTTGAAATGTCTTTTTAAAATCAGGCAACACCAGAATTAGTTGTTCCATGATTTTCTTCTTCAACAAATTGAATCTTTTCTCAGCCTCTTTTGTCCAGTGAAAAGATTTATGTCTTTTCTTCACTGTGTCCATCATCGGTGCACTAATTCCACTGAAATTCCTAATGAGCTTCCTATAGAAACTTGTCAATCTGTGAAAACTTCGAACTTCAAAGATATTCTTTGGCGATGGCAAATTCTTAATCACCTCCACTTTATCTAGATCCATCCTCAACTTATCTGCAGAAATAACAAACCCCAAATAAATGAGCTTCATCTTCATGAATGAGTATTTCTTCATATTTATCATAAACTTCTCTTGGCATAGCCTCCACATCACTGTGGCCAAATGTTTCAGATGCTCTGCCTCTGTTTTACTGAAAATCAGTATGTCATCAAGATACACAATGACAAATTTTCCAATGAAATCCTTTAGGATTTCATTCATCAATCTCATAAAGGTACTTGGCACATTTGTTAGGCCAAACAACATAACAAGCCATTCATACAACCCTTCATTGGTCTTTAATGTTGTCTTCCATTCATCGCCTTCTCTCATACGAATCTGATGATATCCACTTTTCAAATCAATCTTCGAATTTTTTTTCGATCCACTCAAGCAATCCATCAAATCATCCATTCTTGGCAATGGAAATCTATACCTGATGGTAATCTTGTTAATTGCCCTTAAGTATGTACACATCCTCTAGCCTCCATATTTCTTTGGAGTGAGCATTGTCGAAACAACACATGGACTCAAGCTTTCTCTAATCAACCATTTGTCCATTAAATCTGGACCTGTCTTTTGACCTCTTCATTCTCCTGCAGTGTCAATCTGTACGCTACTTTGTTTGGTAAACTAACTCTAGGTATAAGATCAATGTGATGACTTATACTTCTAATAGGTGGCAACGAACGAGGTATTTCGTCCACTACTATATCAACAAATTCCTCTAGTAGCTGTTGGATTTCCTCTGGTAAATCATCCACTCTTGTGCTAGTCAAAACAATTCTAGGTTTCCTGACCATGATGAATTGTGGGTCTTCCTTCTTCTTAACCTCCTTTAGAAGTTCCTTCCCACTCATGAGAAGTACAGTGTTGCTTACTTCATGTTTCACCTCTTTTTCCTTAATCAACAACAACATGTGAGTTCTCCCATTCTTCTCTAGAGTGTATGTGTTCTTTCTCCCATCATGAATCACATTCCTATCATATTGCCATGGTCTACCCAAGAATAGATGAAAAACATCCATAGGAATGACATCACACAATATCTTATTGTTATATCCTCTTATCTTAAATTCAACTAAACATTGTTTAGTGACATTTACTTGATGTCCTTTTTGTAGCCATGAGACTCTGTATGGACTTGGATGCTTAATAGTCTCCAGCTCCAGCTTTTCTACCATCTCTTTAGAAACGAGATTGTCCGTGTTACCACTATCCATGATGAATTTGCATACTCTGTCTTTGGTCTTGCAAGTAATCCAAAAAATACTGTTCCTTTGCATTGGATTCTCCGCCTCCTCTTCTGGCATTAAGAGAACTTTTCTCATCACCAGTGATCTTTCACCTTCAGCATCCTCTGCCTTAACATTCTGCCTTTGTGCTTCAGAAATGTGAGTCTCACCACCTTCTTTCTTCTTACATGGACATTCATAATATTTGTGTCCATTATTTCCACATGTGAAGAATTTTATTACTCCACCTCTACCCCTTCCTCTTCCTCTAACATGAGGAAAAGTGTTGTTATCAACATAATGTCCTCTCTGTTCAGTATACTTCCCTCTATGTGATATTCCGCCTCTCTCAATTTGAGGTTGAGGTTTCTTCCATTCCTCCTTAGGCTTATTATTCCTATATTGGACAACTATCTTGCCTCTGGGCTGAATTCTGCCTTGGCCTCTCTAACTTTTCTTTTATCTCAGCTTCTCTTCAGCCTTTAGAGCCATCTGATAAGCATCTTCCACCATCTGAATGATCATCATGCTCATCTCATCTTGAATGTTGTATCTCAGACCATTCATGTACCTGGAAACCTTCTCATCATCACTTTCGTGATGACCTACCCTAATGTTCATCTTGTAGAAGTCTTCAATGTACTCCTTCATTGACATCAGCTTCTGTCTCAAATTCTACATTCTCCAAAAAAGAGTGATTTGATAATCCCTGGGTATGAATTTTGCCTTCATCTTCATGATCATTCTATCCCAACTCTTGATCTTCTACTTTCCTTTGCAACATTTGTCAGCTTGTAGTTCATCCCACCACAATGTTGCATGTCCTTTCAATCTTGTGACAGTGTGTTTGACCTTCCTATCTTCCTCGACATCTTCATAGTCAAAATACATGTCCAGAGCTCTAGTCTAGTCTAGAAGATCTTCAACATCCAGGTTTCCCTCATATACTGGAATGTCCATTTTCTCCCTGGCACTCATTCTTGCAACCACCCTAATCAGATGCTCATTTTCTACATCCTCTGCTGCAACTTCTTCTCCTTCATGTGCATCTTCATCTTCACTTTTAGATTCACTGACATTTCCAACACCGGTTGTGTGCCTCTATTTTATTTCTACATCCATGAGTCTAGTGCATATGTTATGCATCTCTCTTTCCATGGATGAATTTGGCACCCGCCTACCCCTTTCTTCTGGCATTTCCCTCTCCTCTGGCGGATTGGGTGTTTACCTGTCTCTTCTTCTTAGCGACATGGTGAATCTTCCTTTTCCCTACTATAGAAAGAAAAGAAATCTTTATGTGCTCTGATACCAAACTTGGTGAAAACCCCCGACCCTCGGGTCAAGATCCACTACAAAGGATCATTCTAATCTCTCCTTGAGCCAAAGTGGCTCTTTCAATTCCCACTAGAATCTCAGTCAAATCAATCCACAGGTCCTTCTTCTACCCCACAGTCTTCTACAAATGACCGTGAGTTTTGGGTTTTGGGACTTTCTGTTTCCTGATGTCAAGAACCTCTGTCTTCTCAAATTCCTGAACACCAATATGTGAAATGCCAAAATGGAAATTTCTTGGCCTTCCTCTTCTTTCACGATTTCGGTCTTTAGAACACCGAAATTCTTTTGGACCTCTCATCCTCAGGATTCTCGAACCTCCAAATCCTGAAAAGCCGATGTACCAATGTCTCGGCCTTCTCCTTCTTTAGGATTTTGGGTTTTCAAATTCCAAAATGCATGGACGCCTTGTCCTCGGAACTCCCAAAGTTCTGAATTCTGAAATGCCAAAATGGCCTTTCCTTTCAGGTTTTTTTTTTTTTCTGAAAGCCTGGATTGCTACCATGTGTCCTCTTACGAAGGATGGTCCATATTCATTTCATGATTTCATGACTTATGACCCCCTATGACACAAATCCTTAGTCAACTTGAAATCCATGTAGCCGAAATACCGAAGGGTTCCTCGATCTCCACCACATGTCCCAAAGAATGGATGGTTGTAATCCTTTCGAGATTTTCACTGTGAAGTTTCTCGATCTCTCGTCATCAGGACTTCTAATATCCTAAACTCTGAAATCCCGATATGCCATGCCTATTTTAGGACTTCTCTCCTCTGCTCTGTGTGTTTAAGGATTAAACCCTGTGCAACTTTCGATCAATCCGATGGCTATCGGTGATCCCTGTGAGATCCAATGGCTCAAAACTGCTCCCGCTATGCATGCCTCCTACGTTGCTCCCTAGACGTGGAAATCCAACAGTCTAGATTTCTTCCTCAGCCTGATCTAATGGCAGCTGTGCTCCCTCCTGAGCATATGATTTCTTTTGACACTTGGAAGATTTTCCAAGTGCTAAAGGCATCGACGTTTACTCTATTCTGCGACCCTTGCGGCTATGAATTCATGCCTAAAAGCAATCACCCTCCTTCCAATGCTCCAAGGCACTAGTCCTATTGAACCTTTCTTCGATAACTTTGAAGACTCTATCCCTTCTGAGCTTGCTTGAAAATCCTCAAGTACTCTGGGGATAAATCATGCGCGCACTCCTTGTGACACTTCTTCAAATACGCGTAAATATCTGAAGCTCTTCGACTCTGTGCACTCCTTGTAACAGTAGTCTTTCAATGATTTCACTCAAATTGTAACCCTGAGACTTCACTCGGCCTGTGCACACCTTGCACGGCTCCTGTGATTAACTTGCACTTCTTCAAGAATGAGAATAATGTTATCTCTTTTGAGCTTTTAGAGATGAAACTCTAAAATCTTGTCAACACACTCCTTGCGAACAACTTCACTACACTCCTTGCAGGAAAAACTCTTGCTCAGACAGAGAAACAATTTAAACTCATTCCTTACTCTTCCTCTCTTCAGATTTCAAACATTCAACAAGAAATTGTACATACACAACATAAACAACAAATGCATGACAGAAAGAGTAAAACAACACTAGGCATAACATTCAACATGCATACACAGAGAATATCACAACACCATAAGTCTGAATCAAAGCTTCATATATTAATTCAGGACTTCTATACATAGGTGTTTTCAAATACAGTTCTTTGCTCCTTCTCCTCTCTGTGCTCTATGCTCAAAATTGACAATTGATAATTTCTCCCAATGATACAAGATGAGGGTGCCTATAGTCAGTTTTCCCTCCGCTCCTAAAACTATCTAATCTGGAATTCAAGGCTACCTACTTACATTTATTATACGTAAATGCCTCTACCTACTACAGACGAGAGTGGATCTCTCAAGGTCTGATTACAATCTACAAGTACACCCTTTCTTAACTACTTTATTTAAGTTTTGGCGCATCCTACTTCAAAATAATTTAAACACCTTTGAACATGTGCCAAAACTACATTGGCACTACTCGCGCTCGCTTGCTGCTGACGATGCTCCTGCATCACAACCAAACCTTACTATAATATCCTCCATAAAACCAATGATCACCTTATGAGAAGAGTTCCTTGTGGGGATATATTCCATCCACTTGGTTAAATAATCTATTGCAGTTAATATCCATCTGTGATGACCACTTGAAGGAGGGTGAATCTCTCCAATAAAATCTAGGCCCCACTACTGAAAGGAACCTAGAGCTACTACATGCTTAAGTGGTAGGGACTTGAGTTGTTGCTTTCCAAAGAATTTTTGACATTTGATACAATCCCTGACTTTCACATAGACATTAGTGAACAAAGTAGGCCAATAGTACCCATCCCTGAGTATTTTGTAGGCTGTGTTTTTACAGAAATGATGCCCCCCACATAGGCTTCTATGAAAATCAAACATAATCCTTTGGGCCTCTTGTGGGTCTAGACATCTCAGAAGCACTCCTAGAGGGTCTTTCCAATACAAGATATGGTCAATAAGGCATTATCTAATTTCTTTGAGCTTTAAATCTCTTTCCTTTCTCCTTCCCATACCGTCTGGAGGCCGCAAATCCTGTAGAAAAAATATAATATCTTTGTACCAGGTGCATCCTACTAATGGAGGGTTGTCCCGAGGAACTTTATCAAGTGTTTCGGTCCGATGGTTTTATGAGAAAGTGTTGATGAATTTAACCCTCAAATATTTACAAATAGATTCAACCAACAACTTGGTTAAACCTTGGCATTTAATTAGTTTGGTGTGTTTTATTTCTAGATCAAATTCGAGGATTTTGGTAATCCACTTTCTCCTTCTACCATGTATGTCAGGTTGAATGAGAATGTCCTTTACAGAAGTTAAAGGAACATACGCAATGATTTTTGAATGCAGAACATAGACTCTGAAATATTTGAAAGATTTCACCAAGGCATAGGCCTGCTTCTCCACAATGTCATATCTAGTCTCTTCATCCCTCAATGCTCTGCTTAAAAAGGAAATAGGTTGTTCCAGCCCTTCAATATTCTTCTGCAACAACATAGATGCTACTGTATCACATGAAGCAAAGAAAAATATCAAGAAATCCTTGGAATAATCAATACTGATCAGCACGGGTGCCTCAGTCAATGCCTTCTTAACTTTTTTGAAGGATTATCTGGGCTGAGTAGTCCATTTCATTTCTTTCCTTTTCCTGAGCATGGTTGTGCTATTCTTCACCAATTTAGTGAGGTTTGAAACAAACCTTCTCAAGAAATTGATTTTACCCAGAAAGGACTGAACTTATTTCTCGTATCTAGGAAGTGATAAGGCTTGAATAGCTTCTACCTTGGTGGGATCGATCCTAACTCCTTCAGTTGATACTATGTGCCCCAATAATTTTCCTTCCTGCATAGAAAATAATGATTTCTTTGGATTTAGGGAGAGACCAAACCTTTTGCATTTCAGGAAATATTTTCTCAGATGAGAGAAATGTTCTTCATCGGATCTAGAGAAGACTATTATGTCATCCAGATAGATAACCACAAATTTATCCTTTTCTCCAATGAAAATGATGTCCATGGCTCATTGGAAGGTTGCTCCTACGTTCATCAACCCAAAGGGAACTTTGGCATACATGAATGTACCCCAAGGCATGGTGAAGGTTGTTTTTTCTCTGTCCTTAGGAAAGATTGACATTTGATTATATCCCGAAAATCCATCAATCGTGGATATCCTTGGTGTGCTAGTTACCCTTTGTAATATGTGTTCCATTTTTGGCAAGGGCTAATTGTCTTTCTTTGAGTTTCTGTTCAAAGTTATGAAATCGACACACAATCTAATTTCTCCATTTTTCTTCCTTACTATGACCAAGTTGGCCACCAATTCAGAATATCTCAAAGGGACAATCATATAGGCATCCAACAACTTCTTTACCTCCCTTTCCATAATAGGCAACAACATAGGATTTATTTTTTTTAATTTCTTCCTAAATGGTTTGGCCTCCTCCTTCAGTGGGATCTTATGCTTGATGATGTTGGTGTCATATATTTTGAGGTATTCATAGGTCTAGGAAAACACATCACTGAATTCTTTTAATAACTCAACATACTTAGCCCTCTGCTCCCTTGATAGGATGCTTGAAAACTTAACAAATGTTGGATCCTCCTTTGTACCAAATGTTTCACACAGCTACATCGGCATCCTTATTTGGGCCTTTAATATTTACTTCCACATCGTTCCCATCGAATAATATTTCTAGAGGAAACAGTCCCTTTGGAATGTGATTGATAGGCAGTTGAACAATATGGTGATTAGCAATTTTATTCAAAAATACTTCAGGGGGACGGTAACCCTCGAAATCATGATCCTAATCAATGTGTAATACAAATAACTCATCAACTGACTAAATAAATCTTATTATTTTGAGATCATCCTTGAACACCTTCCAATGCTTGATATTATCAGGTACAGAGGGCCTATATATAATCTCAACATCGTATTTGAGCATAGGTGGTAGTGGGATCCTGAATTGACTTGTTGAGACAACCATAGAATTGTCCATGGCATCTCTTTCTCTTGGAACAAATTAAATGTTGAAGGCCAAGAAAACATTGTCAATCAAGTCCCACACTTCATTTCTATAGATTTTGAGCTGAGGGTGCTTGGCCTGATAAGCCATTCTGATCTGCTATACAATCAACTCTGCATCCCCTAACATTGTTATCTCTTCAATTCCCATATCCTTTGCAACCCTCAAACCTAAAACAAGAGATTAATATTCTGCCACATTATTGGTAGTTTCAAAATCTAATTTGTATGAAGGGGATATGGTTTCATGACAAGGTGACACAAAAACCACTCTAGCACCAACACCTTCCCTAGAAGAGGATCCATCGAAAAACATTTTCCACATAGAGGTAATTGGAGGAGAATATTCACCGAGAGTAATGGACTTTCTAATATCAAGAGGGGGTTCAAGGGCATGGGTGAGTTGCAATAAGATGGATCCTAAATCAGTATCCAGGGCAAAGATAGGATGATTGGTGGGGTCCTCTTCATCACTGATAATGTAGGCCAACTGAGCTTCTCTGTAGAATCTTATATGCTCCCCTTTGAACACTGAAATGGTAGAATACGTGAAGTCCATATGCAAGGTTGCCCCAACTCTTTTTATCCAAGATATTGATAACAACATGCCAAACTTAGGAGGAACATCTGCCACCACAATATCCATGACCACACTTTTCATGGGTAGATAGAACAATGTCACCACTATATTCTTGATGACCCCAGGACATTGCACCCTCCTCAAATCAAAAGAATATAAATCATGATAAGATTTTTTGATTTCTAATCCGAGTTCTTCCATTAAATTATTGGGCATGAGATTATGAGACGCCCTAGAATCCATCAAACAATTATGCAACACCTTATCATATATGTTCAGAGATGTGTAGAAGGGAGGGGATGAATCATCTTTGTCTTCTACCATAGGACCCAAAATGACTGCAGGATTTTCATCTTGGAGATTCACTGAGTCTGTGGAATGATAGGGTGGCTCAGGCTGCAATAGATTAGAGAGGGGCCTTATTAAGTCTTCATTATTAACTAGCTATGAAAGGGGGATAGGGATTCTGATCTTCTGAATTTCATTCTCAAAGTTAAAGGAGGAAGGGGGATTCAGAATTTCTCTCACCTATGGGACAGGGTCTTTGGATATTGGTGGGGAATTCTAAGATTTCTTTTCTTTGCTGGTGTTTGCTACATCTTTAGCAGTCTTCTCTTCTCTAGGATATGTATTAGGGATTTCATACTTTCCTTATTTCTTCTTATATCTGAGGTTGTATTTACTTGGGTTATTATTGGCCTTTTCCCCTTTACTCAACTCATTTATTTGATTGTTCATGAGGGATTCCCCGTATGCGGATTGAGTTAGATGAGGAAACGGGGAGGTGTCTCCAACACAATGGATTCCAGGATCAATATCCAACTCTTGTTCCTCCCTCTCCTCCTCAGTAACAAGGTTTTTTTGGAGAGGGGTTTGAATTTTTTTATCATTTCTATCTTCGTCCCTTTGTTCCCTTGGCATGATCCGAGGATCATTGTTATTTGGCCTCCTGAAGTTTCCTATGTTATCAATATTTTGAGGATTTATATATGTATGCTTCCCTTTCAATTCCAACCTTTCCATTCTATCTGAAAGTGATTTTAGTGACTTGCTTACTCCATCCATTTGAGGGGGGGTGACAGAGGAACTAGAGGTTGGGGTTTCATATCTTTCCCTTCCTCTATCTCTATCAGTCTTATTCCTGAGTCAATCAACTGCCAATATGTTAGACTCTACTTCCATAGATGCATCTTGCATGTGAGCCAATGAAGTAGCTCATATGTCTCTTAACATGAGGCATAAGTCAAGGTCAAAGGAACTGGAATAGGTAATTTTTGCAGAGGCCTATGTGGGCTTTATCTCAGCAGGGATTTTATTGTACATCTTGTTGAACCTTTTGGAGAAGTCAGACACAAACTCTCCCTATTTTATCTTTAGGAACACGAACTCTGTGATATAATACATAAATTCATTTTTATTCCCTCATTGTCTCAAGAAAACATCATCAAGATCCTCAATCGCAGTGATGCATCTAGGAGCCAGAGCTCTGAACCACTTTTTGGCTTCTCCATCAATACTGTGAACAACACTCCTCATCTATACATCTTCATCTACTATGACATAGTTATCCACATAACTATAGAAAGATGCAAGGTTCTCCTCTATGTTTATATCTCCTTCCCCTGTAAACTTAGGAAACCGCTTAAGTTATCCAACGACTGGGAGGGAATTAAAAGGCTAAGGAAAGACCAGGGGAGCATGTCTAGCAGCCACTATGGCATCCATTCTATTTCTACAAGGATTACCACCTACCATAGGGATGATAGGTGGAGGAGAATTAGGAGGATATGGGGTTCAAATAAGGGAGAATGGAACTGAGATTCCGGTAGGAAAGGGAAACAACAGAGGATTTGAAGAAAAGGCTATAGGGCTTTAAGGAGTAGGGGGTTCTCTTCACACAGTAGTAACCATAATAGGAGGAGGGGTGGTAAAGCCTGAGGTATGAAAATATTATGAGGCGGTGGGTCTAAAACATGGTAAAACTTCATGGGAAATAGGAGTGACAAATATTTATCCCTCCAAACCAAGACCAGAGAGGAAAAACTCAAGATGAACACTCCAAAAATTTAAAATTTGGGAAGGTTCAAGAAATGGTATAATAGAAGAATGTGAAGAAAATATTGGATTTTATACAAGAGGATAATGAAAATCATCAGAAATACCTGGTTCATAAGTACAAGTACCTTCTTAGAGGGCATTTACCTTTCTGTCAATTTTCTCTGGATCAACTTCAGGTGTTTCTAAAGGTAGCTTTGGAGTAGACCTCGTGTGTCTACCTCTAGAAGCCACAACTGAAAAAGTGGAGTTGCCAATGGATTCACATCAATGGAGTCACCAGGTGCACAACTGCAATCTTTGATGTAGTAAGTTTTGATGCACCTTTAGAACCAATAAGATTTTTCATTCAATCCCAGGGAAAATATTGAATTTCGTCCCCGGAAACGATGCCATAAATGTTAGCACCAGAAGTCACCCTTAAGATTGTAGGAAAAGAAAACCCGATACCCATCATATTTTTATGTCACATGTTGATTATAAAAATTTCAAATGCGTGCAATCTCAATAAAATATCCTCTTAACTCAGAAAAATGGATTGATATGCACGAAAAGGTGAGGTCTTAGTTTGAATTTAGACAGTAAGTTGTAGTAAGGGTGAGTAGGGGGAAAACTTCGGTGAGAAACTGTAGAGGTATGCCAAGTACATCAAGTCCTTCATCATCCCAATGAGGAACAATTTAAACAAAAGAAATTTTTGAATTTAAATATCAAAGAAACTGAAAGGAACCATAACAACACTATAGTGAAACTTTCATCATAATGCAGTCCCAATAATTCAAGTGAATCAGTCAATCATGAACTCTTTCAGCATCAAAGGGAAACAAGAGGGATTAATAAAGTTGAATTTCATTAAACAATAAGTTTCAAATTCATATACATAACAAGATAACCAGAGATTTCATTAAAACTTTACAATTCAAGAGCTTTGCTCTACCATCGACCCTTAAAAAATATAAAAATTGAGTATATATACTCAAAGAAACTTGCTCCCTTCAAAAGCACACTTCATTCACTACATTTAAGGCTTGGCACCTACATCTTCTTCTTTCATACGTGATCTTGGATTGATATGGGATTTGCAGGAAAATCCGTTGATAGGGGAACCTTGGGTTGACTATCTGCCCACCATGGCTAGATTTCCTATGCTTTCCATTTATGTGGTGAGACAAGGTTTCAACCACCTTCTTCATTATCATTAACTTATTTTATTTGTATGAGGATGAGGCCTGATGACCATGGAAGTTCCATGCGAACTCACAATTCCTTTCATTTAATTCTATCACCTCGAGGCCACACAACTATTTTTTTGTAACCAACTCGAGCGCTCCATCTTTTCACGCAAATTCTTCCTATCACCCCATGAAACCATGGGCCATGACCTCATACTTATCAAACATGATATTTGAAGGTTTCTCATTTTAGGAGTTTTCAATCCCCCTGATCTCCAATGTTCCAATGCTCAATCCCGCGAAATGACCCATCCAGATCAATGGTCAGATCTCCTTCGATCCTGATGGCCATGATCATCTCCTTGAACAAATTCAACTATATCTCATTCAATAAGGTGCTTTCCATTCATTTAACCCTGCTTCCATATGACCCTAGGATGTGACCACGGGACCAACTCTCAGGTGCATCATGATTTTGCGTTTCGCGAGTTCATGCTATACTTCATGCTCAAACCTTTGGTTCACAAGTTCATGATTTCTTGGAACAGGTGACATGTGTCTCTCTGTATCAAATGGTCCACATCATTTCTGGAATTATATCTTTTAGAACCTTCAAGACTCTACCCTCTTACTTTCACGACTCGCGAAATCGGGAAAAGCCACTACTACATATTAAAAATTTGCGACGAAAGTACTCTTTTTCTAAATCCACCCTGTATTCGTCACTATCTCGACGCATGTAGTTTGATTAAATTATTATGGTCAATGTTCATTGAAAGAGTGATGAATGTAGTTTGTCCATTGCAAGAGCGACGACTGACCTAAATTTAAAATTGACCGTTAAAAATGACCTAAAATAAATAGGTAAAAAAATAAATATTTCTAGGTCACGAGCATTGCAATTGCGACGATAGTGACCTAAAATTGGACTATAAATATTTGACGATTTAAAGATGTTGCAACAATCTTGCTATAACAACGATGGTTTTGAAAGGGTATTTTTGTGAGAAAGAATGTTGCAGAATGTTGTTAGAGTTGGGGAAAAAAGTAAAGCGGGTGAAAAGGGTGATGGTAGATGTAATTTCCCTCGTAAAAAATGTTGCCTCAGACGTCTCGTAAGAATTTTGATAGTAACAAATACAAAACATTGTAGGAAATATGGGCACATTGATGGCGGATTGAATGAATATCTTCCCATGGTAATTAGCTATATATTCATTATCTTTTTTTATTTTGTCAATTTTATATAAAATCATATATATATACATATATGTATGTATGTATATATATTGTTTGAATGTTTGTTATAGTATACACTAATTTTCCATGATTGTTTGTAATTATAAAGTTAGAGTTGGCCTCTAACTTTCCGCAGAATATTGCACAAAGTATTAGTAGAAATGATGTTGTACAAGCTGAGGAACATCATCATGACCAAGCAAATGAGGATCTCATGGAAGAATATTATGGGACAAAACAAATGATCCAATATTTGTTTTTGTAGCTGGATGAGGATGGGGAAAATGCTGGTATTTATGATGAACGTCTATTAGAAAAGGAAAATAATGACTTTATGAAGGATCAAGAGAAAATATTCTCTCCACTACATTGTTGCTAGTGAACCTAAAGGTTATGAATAATTTGTTGATCACTTGTATGACAGATACTAAGGTATGTAATATGCTTCATCTCATATTATACATAAATGTTTATTTTCTTCTATTTGTTTTTAGTGTTAATTAATGTGTAAAATAAGAATGAAATTTTTATGATTAATATTCTTACATTAACTAGTTGTTTGTTGTGTTGTAGACTTTTAGGTGAATTTTTGTTACCATCATCAAATATTTTACCTCACACATATTGAGGTTTTCATGCCATTATGAAAGACATTGGAAGAGATTATAAAACTATAGATGAATGTCCTAATAATCATATTATATATTATGGACAACATGCTTCAAAAACAGAATGTCTGCAATTTCTTATCAGTAGATATTGAACCGATCAAGTAACAAAAAGGGTGTCTCGAAAGGTTCTTCGTAATATTCCCACAATTCCATGTTTGTAGTGATTGTTCAAGTGTGAAAGTATAAAACAATTTATGGATTACTATGCACATAATAGAAGTGGATATGGTGTTCTTTGAATGCCTCTCGATGGTTTTGCATTTAGGTAAATTGAGGAAAAATGGGAAGATTTCAAAGATGAACCTTGTAATGTTAGACTTTCATTGGCAACTGACGATGTTAATCCATTCAGAGATTGTTTAGGTATATTTTCTTAGTGTGGCCTATTTTTGTTATCAACAATAACATTCCTTCTTGGATGTCAATAAAGAGGGAGCACATAATGTTGACAATGATTGTTCCAGGTATTTGTTTACATTAATTTTTTGAATTTAACATTTTCATTTGTTTCTAGTTTTTCATAACATCTTTTGTTTATTTATTTAATTATATATATTACATGATATCATTCCTTTAGTAATTGTGTGTAATTTCAAACAATTAGGTAAGTACCAGGTTAAATGTATGATTGTATATATCAAGCCTCTTATCGATGAGCTACTAAAGTTATGGGTTGGCATCATAATGTATGACATATGTAAACCAATCAGGGAGAAGAAATATAAAGTTCGTGGAATACTTTTATGGGCATTTCTTGATGCCCCTGGACTAACACATTTATTTTGTATGTAGCATTATAATATTGATCTTTAATACTATATAATATTTTAATTTTATCATGGTGCATGTTTAATTTTAAATAATCTCATCACATAATTGACATTAATCCATTTGTTGCAGGTCTTCAAACAAAGGGTAAATTTGCATGTCCAATTTGTGGCCCTAAGATGAAGTATCGTCATTCAAAGATTTTAGGAAATATGGTGTTTAATGAGTATAGGCACCTTCTTCCTAGGAACCATAGGTATCGTACTACTGAAAAACATCTTTTCAATGGGAAATAAGAGATCGGTTTAAAACCATGAAGAATGACACCTCACCTATGGAGGTTGGAATATAATAGAAATCGTCAAGGTATTGAATTTCATAATGTATCGTAGATCATGTAATGTTTTGAATGTTTATTTTAACCATAGAATTTATTTTACCATATTTGATAATTATTTTTGTGATTTCTTTTATGCTTCATGAAGTCTGCAATCATCATGAAGGTATTAATAATGGGCTTCCATGAGGAATGAAATCTTATCCCACTCAATTCATGAGGTTTCCCTACTATGAGGAGCTAAAAATAGCTCATTTGTTTGATACAATGCATATCGGGAAGAATGTGACTGAAATGTTATGGTGAATCATGGATGGTAGGAGGGACAAAGAAAAAATTATCAAAATTTGTACTAACATTTAGGAAGCCAATCATGCAATGCGAAGTGTGATCGGATATTCAAATAGATCAGATGGAGTACTAGACCAAAATAAACTTTCATGGTTATTAATAGAGAAACAAAGCAATGATGTAAAAGAGGTCATTCAAAGAATTAAATTTCCCACAGGTTTTGCTTCAAACATAAAAAATATCTTAACGAAGAAAGGTGAATTTGGTGGGGTAAAAACACATTATTGGCATACCATCATCAAGGTAATAATTTTGGTACACATATTTATTTATATTGGCCTTATAGATATTTTATTATTTTTATTTTTTCTTGTCTACATTGGTCAAAACAAATAGCAATTCATTTTTTTGTTACGGTATGTTCTACTTCTATCTCTCCCAAACGACTTTGACAACAATGTCAAACAAGTTATATATGATCTTGAAAAATACATGAGGTAAGACGTAGTTGTGATTTCTATGTAAAATGCTATTTCAAATTATTTTTGTACTTAATGACACGTGTTTTACTTGTAATGTAATGTAATATAATATATTATGTTATGTTGAAACATGCTATTTTCTTGTGTCACGATCTCATGTAGATGGTTGTCATTGAAATAAATCCATGAAGATGATATAAAGTATTGGAAGAGAGAAATTTCTCGTCTAATGTGTGAAATGAAAAAGTATATACCTCCTACATTTTTCAATGCACAAGAACACTCCCTCATACATCAAGTTGAGGAGATTGAAAATTGTGGACCTGTTCACACAAGTTCAATGTGGATGGTGGAGAGGCACTTGAAATCATTAAAGGCATTAGTTAGACAAAGATCATGTCTTGAGGGTTTTGTGGTGGAGGGATATATGGTATATCAATACATGGTGTATATTAGTCAGTATATTCCTAAATTAGCACCACCAACTATGCATGCAGTTGATCACATTTGGGATGGGAACTCCATCAAAAAATTTGAATATTAGGAGCATCTGATGGGGAAAGGTAGAATGAAAAAAATGAGAAGTAATATATTAATAATTGTGAAAAATTATATTAATAATACATATTAAGTATCGTTTTTTGTGTATATGATCATACTCATTAATATATTAATATAATTTATTTCATAAATTATAAATATTTATAATTACCTACATATTGTACATTATAACTAATATTTAATATTGGTGAATTATGTTTTTTTGATTCAGTTTCTCTAGAGTGGGATGCACTGCATTTATTCATTGCAAAGAATCTTGACTAGATGAATGTATGGATTGAAAGATGTAAACAACATAATGGAGGTAGGTTATCATGGAAATGACTGTCTGTATTGGTTAGAGAAGCTCGTTGTAATGGAGATACCAATGTTACGTGGAGGTAAATTGATCTAGCATATGGTTTGAAAGATGGGTAGGTAAGCAAATTCTCCCATTTTATTCAGTTATTTTATATTATATTAATGTGACTACACGTGTACTGTATTTTTCAGATACTTTCAAAGTTATATAAATATATGTTAATTTATTAATTGACAATGCATCTTTTACATATCTGACATATTTCAATTGAAACACCACAAGGCTATGTGGTGCAATGGTCATAAATTTCGCATCAAACAATTGGATGAGACCATGAAAATTTCTGATAGTGTGATAACTATAGTATTTCAGGTTACGAATGTTCCCTCTAGGAGTGATAGACATCCCCGAGAATCTAAAAATAGATACTATGGGTATTTAAACGATATACTTGAGTGTGACGTTAATTCCTTCAAATTAGTTTTGTTCAATGTCAAATGGTATAGGTTACGAATGAATGAACATGATGAGGAAAGAACTGTTATTCAACATGCCAACAGATTTCCAATTACTAAAACAACAATGTTTGAAAGAGGACATGATCGCTATGTTTTTCCAAGCCAATGTGAACAACTATTTTACTCAAATGTTCCGAGTGAAAGAGATTGGTCATTTGTTGTTAGATATGATCCAAGAGAAAGGCCAATTAAGTATACTCATTTACAATAAGAAGATGATATTCAAGATCAAGAAGATGATTCGACAGATCAGACAGGGCCAAAATATCATGGATGGTCGATAGATGAAGAAGACGAAGAAGATCATGATCTAGGTGTAGGAGACAATATTGCAATTCCTGATGATGATGTCGATGAAAATATGATCAAAAATGACATTGATGACGATGATGATATCATCAATCCTTTCAACATCGTTTCTGAATCGGATGATGATACGTATGTCGACTTCGATGAAGAAGATCAAGATAGAGAATAAGGATGACTACATAGATGTTGAGGTTGGATTAGGTACATGACTATATAATATTTTAATTTGTATGAATTATTCTCTTAAAATAATTTACTTTTAATGTCATGGGTTAATTAGATGTTTTTAAGTTTTATGCGACATTTTTATATCCTAGGTTACATGTTGTTTAATTATTATTTGAAACCTGAAAATAGATGCCAATATAGTAAAGTACGTGGTAGACTAAAAAAATCATTTAGAAATACATAATTTCATGTACCTTCATTAATTTTTTTTTTTTTTGTTTCTATGAATTAATATTAATAGGATATTGCTTTCGATTATTTTATATTTTATATATTGCGTTTTGGGGATCAATTGAGAGTGATGTGAGGGGGAGGGGGAGGGGAGGGGCCATGTGAGATTCCACCTTCACATGGTTGGCCTTGTTTAGTAGAGGATAAATTATTCTTGAAACCAAGATAAGCTATTTCATTTTTATACCATCATGATCGTATAATATTTCATCAATATTGTTACCTATTTGAATCTTCTTAGAATTGAGATTCGTTACATAGTCATTGAAAAAAGACAAAATAATTATGTATTGGATATTAATTTGGTCTTTGTGTGGGAAATTTTATTCCATTAGTATGTTTTGTAATAAAATAACGAGGAACGGAAATTGCACGAGGACTAGACCCCGACAACAAGGACCTGCGAATGGGGCAACGTCAAAATTTTTTCAAACAGTTTCTGTATGCACTGAAATTTTTCAAGGATGGACTATTGGCATGCCTTAACGATATGGGAGGGTTTCTAGACTCAAATTTTAGTGACACACCCACTTTACTCCATTATAAATTCATCATGTAAACCATAAACCCTATTTTTCTTTCAAACTACCCAATTTGGTTGACACAAGTCTTAGGCTTTCCTCAGTCTTTCTTCATTTTTCTTTCAATTTCTACATTAATGTATATACAATATATTTCTTCATAGTTGTGATGAAAAATCCCTGTATTTCGTTGATTTCTTAATCAACACCATCAAGATACTAGAGGCAGGCAACAATGACATGTGAATGGGGCCAACATTGAAATGTTTTCAAACTGTATCTTTATGCATTGAAATTTGACATGGATAGACTATTCACATGCCTTAACAATATGGGATGGTTTTTGGACTCAAATTTGACTGACACACCCACTTTCATCCATCATCAATTCATCATGGAAACCATAAACAATATTTTTCATATGTTCTAGTAGATATGTTAATGATTCCAAGTTTCATATTTGTATTTGACTGAAGGTCCCACTAGCTTGAAAAGTATCCAATTGAGATTTCAAGTTCATAAACCAAATATGAAATGAATCCAAGCATAATTTCATATTGTTGCAAGAGAGAGGAAAGTAAATAATCTTGCAACAAATTTGCTATACTATCGACAAAAAATGTTCATCGATAGTATAGCTAATTCGTCGCAAGAATATTGTGTCTAATTTGAATGGTGTTACATGGTTTTCAAGGAGTGTAGGGATTATATTATGGTGCAATGTAGTGTAGTCTATAAGAACAATCTCTATGCCAAACCTCAAAATGGATAGTACCTTATCTTTTATAGAGGTTATAGGGGGAAAATAAGTCTTAGGTTAGTGGGTATAGAGGTTATAGGGGTAAAATAAGTCTTAGGTATGACAAGCATTTTGTTGAGCATTGAATAAAGTGGTTATAGATTTATCGTTTATCATGATTAGTAGTTAAAGGATAGAGGGATTAGATCTTTCAGGCTTATAGGTTAGAGTTTAGGTTTTAACAATTGTATTGGTCGAGGATTAGGTTTTATAGGGCTTATATATTATATATTACTAATTATACTTAATCAAATTTAAGGATTAAGACTAAAAGGTGTTAGTATAATACATAATATAAGGGTTCAAGGTTACAAAGTTTAAAATTAAGGTTTGGTAGTATGGGTTATTGTTTGTAGAATTTATAATGGTTATAGATTATACAAGTTAGGAGAAATGGATTATAGTCATTATAGGTGTTAGGGATAATGATTTTTATGGGTTTGGGTCTCATAGAGTTTAGGGGATAGAGGGTATACAATGTTTAGGGTAATATGTTTAGAAATTAGAGTTATAGGGGTTAGGGATTCGAGTTTATAATGTGATGGTTTGGACATTAGAAACTAAATGTGTTTTAGGTTATAAAGGTTATGGGTTTATGGATTCATGGAAAAGTCTATATAGTTATTAGTTGATGAGGCTAATATTTGTTAAGGCATATAAGGGTTAGGGATTAAGGTCACTATGGTATGTGGGTTCATAGAGATTATGGGTTATAAGGGTTAGTTGCTAATGGTTATGGGGGTTATGGGTAAGGGGTTAATGGATTTAGGGGATACCATTATAAGGGTTAGTGGCCATACATTTCAGTGCTTGGGGGTTGGAGGGATATAGGGGTTGAAGTAGTTATAGGTAATAGGTTTCAAAATTAGAATTATATGCATTAGAGATTAGGGTTATAAGGGTTATGCTTGGACATTATGGATTAAAAGTGTTATAGATTTAGGGTTCCATGGATTAATTTATATTAGTTATTAGTTGATAAGGGTTATAATTTTTAATGGATATAGGGGTTGTGGATTAATTTTTACAGAGGTTTAGGGTGAAATATGTGAGTCACACTAATTATAATGGTTAGGGATTGTACAAGGGATTTGGGGTTAGAAGAGTTTGAGGTTAGATATTATGAGAGTTAAGAATTATATAATTTAAGAATAAGACATTATTGGGGATAAAGGTTAAAGGGGTTTGGGTATGTAGAAGTTAGAGGATTTATCATAGGTTTATATATTTTAAGGGTTAAAGGGTTATGGGTTATAAGGATTAGAAATTAGGGGTTAAAGGGGTTAGTGAGTTTATGGATTAGGAGTTCAATGGGTTAGTGGGTTTATGGATTATGGGTTATATGAATTATGGGTTTGGTGTTTAAGGTATATAAGGTTTAGGGGTAATAGCGGCTATAAGTGTTAATGGTTTCAAGAATTATATGGATTAGAGGATATTGGTTAGAGACTAGTTGTTTAGGGGTTTTTATTTGGATGGTTTTATGTACTAATGGTTCTTGGTTAGGAATTATGAATATGAGGATTATGGATAATTAATGTGAATGGTTAAAATCAATTTTTCAAACATCAACATCGACATCGAAAAAATATCGCCAAGGGTCCAAAGACAAAAATATTGGCAACATCAGGAAAAATATCGGATCATGTCATAAGAATGAAAAACAATGTTCTAAGAATGAAAATATCGACATAGTTTATAGTTTAGGATTGACATGGTTTACAT
>SNQJ01S0001495.1:54849-70416 GCA_010110895.2 Picea sitchensis | reverse complement strand
TTAGGGGTTTGGGATTCTAAAAATTGTAGTGGTTATGAGTCAAATGTGTTTGGGGAAATAAATTATAGTGATTATAAGGGTTAATGGCCATAGGTTCTTAGGGGTTAGATGGTTACTCGGTAATAGTGGTTGTACGTAATAGTCTTAAAAATTATAGTTACAAGGGTTACAGATTATAAGGGATATGGGTTAAACATTAGGGATGAAAAGGGTTAAGGGTTATAGAGGTTATGGGTTTAGGCTTCCATACATTAGTGTATATAGTTACTAGTTGATAATCCTTATAATTTTTATGGAATGTAAGGGTTAGGGATTTTTTTTTATAGAGGTTAAGGATGAAACATGTGACACAACTTATAATGGTTATGGATCATATCAACTACTGCATGTGCCAGGGATAAGGGGTTATAAGAGTTCAAGGTTAGATATTACATTAAGGGTTAGCAGTTATATAATTTATGGATTAAGGGTTATTGGGGACAAGGGTTAGGGTACTTGATTGATAGTGAATGACAATTAAATTACACATTGGAAGGGATAAGACAAAGGATCAATGTAGAGGAGGCATGTTTCTCTCTTGAATGACACAAGTTTCCAAGGAATGTGATTGCATTTCAAGTACAATGTCCAACTATAACCCATCATGGGATGTAATCTCCCACTGAGACATCATGGGTGTGAATTACCTTGGCATGTAGTTGGGTTTCATGAGTGTAAATTAATTTTGAGTGTAGTTTCACTTTATCCCTAATCGCAAGGATTTTCAACAACGAGGGTGTGTTATTGTCACACTATCCATTAAGGCATTCTAAACAATGAAACATCACCCCAACAGCATCGATAATTGTCCAACAATTGGCTTTGTCCCTAGTACCACAAGCATTAGACCTTACACCAAAATCATTGTTATTTGTTTGATGGGATATTTGTCTAGGGTTATGAGTGTATCAACCTTGCCACTACTCTCGATGTTACTAATGTGGACTCTACTCCAATGTCATGAAATAAATCTTGTGATTGTGGGGTATTGACACTTGTCCTAGATGATTATTATTATTATTATTATTATTATTATTATTATTATTATTATTATTATTATATCAATTATATATATTATATTAAATAATATATAATTGATATATATTAATTATATTAAAAACAATAATAAAAATAACAAAACATTAAAAAACAAAAAAAAATAACAAATTTCAAACAAAATAGCAAAATATATATATAAATTGAATTGTATAATGAGCCCGAGCCCATTCACACAGAAAAACACTAGAGCCCACAACAACACTAGAGAGAAAACACCTGAAACCCCACCATTATAGCCCAATGAGAGGGAGGAGATAAGGCACAAGAAGGAGGAGACAACCCCGTGCAGTGGTGCAAAACCCCCCGAAACCCGACCACCATTCAATCGAACCCAACGAGAGGGACAAGAGAACCCCCGTGTAGTGGAGATAAAGAGGCCCTACGCCTACACAATGAATTGTCACAGTTGAGTCCAACACACTTGATCAAGTGACGTCGAGACTAAGAGAGAGGGAAAGAATGGTGAGTACCTCTGCATACTTGAATTTACATTGCTAATTCGAGATTAGCAATTTTGTTTTTACAAGTTTGGTTAGTTCCATTTTTATGTTGGAAGGAGATGGACATCTCTCCTTATTCTTCTGTTCCCATACACCCTAACAATTGGATTTCGTACGCCTTCTTATCCCTTGCCCATACGCCCTAAGAATTTTTTTTATGCAATATTTAGATCCCTAAGAATTGGATTGCCTACGCCTTCTTATCCCCTGCGCATACGGCCTAAGAATATGCCCTGTTGGCCAATGAATTATTTTTATGCAATATTTAGATCCCTTCAAGAGTGATTGCACTTATGTCCACTAGTAAAAACATAGGAAGAATCGGGATGATGCATAAACCAATCATTAGTTTCTTCTAAGATAGGAAAGAGGGATGTTTTTACACTTCTATGGGTAACACATGATATCTTTATGATGTGATATAGTGAGGATGTGCACCTAAGTTTTATGAATAGGGTCCAAACATAGAAATCCAAACTTGTCTTAGTATTGAAGGGAACTTGTGAAGCAATTGATGAAGTGAAGAGGGACAAAAAACACTCTTAAGCCTTTAAAATATCGATTAAGAATTATAGTTAGTGCCTGAAAGTGAAGTATTTTTGCAGGCATACAAGACTAGACTATGTTTTCAGATGACACTTAGATAAAGGAGTAGCGTAGTAGGATATATATCTAGCTTGAGTGGTGGAAATCCCTCGTGGTTTATCGAGCAATTGCATGCAGATTATTTTGTCATTCCTTAACCCACATTTTTCCAATAAGTGAACTGAATTAGTGAAGCATTATTATATTACATCTAGGCACTATATCCAACAATAAAACTAGTCATTTGGTTTAGCTAGCAAAAGTGTGCTAGATCTATGCATAAATTCAAAATAGAACATTAGATCTAGTCAAATATATTCAATTAGAATTGAATTTTTGAAAGAATATGCATCATGTAACTTAAGGGATCCCTTTGACCCTAATTCTTTAACATCTAAAAAGGTATTGATATTTTCCAAAAGCCTCTTATCCATGTGGACTCTCATTTCCATCTAGGTTCTAGTCTTCTTAATGACATCCCAATTCCTCATATGCACCTTTTCTTTCAATGTTGGGCATTTTAGGGATTTATCAAGGTCTTTAAATGATGAGCTAATGAAATCGTTCTGTAACTATATATCTTAATATATATTCAATAATAACAAAAGAAGGATCCACATATATAGACTTACCTTTTGATGAAGAGGGATTATGGCTCTTCCTGCTATCATTTTGACATCAATTGTGAGCTTGGCAATGTCCTCTATTCACTCTTCAACTTCTTCCTCATCGTTGGGTGTATATTTCTTAGGGAAAGTTTACCAAAGGTGACCATACATATGAAGGATGGAGCACCAAAAATGAATCTTAACATTGTCTCTCTCCTGACAATAAGAACAATTCTCCACTTGTATATCAATTCCTTCAAGCAATCCATCTCCCAAGTTCATTTCCACAAAAATCTTAGCCATTGAGGTCTTGTCTAGGAAGCATGTTTTCTCATCAATATCCAACATCAATCAAACTAGGAGGTCATCCATCAAACTATGTGACACATGCCTACAAATGCGCAAACAAGTTGACCACTCCAATATTTGTAATGTGGCATGGCATGAGAGGTCCATGTGCATGAAGAATATCCCCAAACTACCTATGCCATTCTGACTAATGCCTTGAGAGTTGTAAGATTGCACCGAGAGTTGTGAACGAACTCAGGAGTTGTGAAGATACCTTGGGATATGTGAAAATTACAAATGTCATAATGAATCCCATGCAATGTCCACTTAGCCACAATGTCCATTCACCATTAATCCGACCAATATGTAATTGTGTCCTTTGAATAATGGCTTGTCCCATTTGTCCTTTTTGGATGGAGTGAGTCAAGGTAATTAAAAAAATTGTCATTTTTTGGATGGAGTGAGTCAAGGTAATGGACAAAAACAATAATGGAAAACAACAACAACATCACTTATCCCATTGTCAATAACTCACACCCATGCCTTAGCCTTTACAATTTTTAGTCATCGATGGGTTATGAATCAATAACAACTCTCGTATTTGCTACTTAACAATGTACTTTACTCTCAATTTCTCGCTCCCTTTTGACATGTATAGTCCACCTTTACCTTTCTACCCTTTCTTCTCATTGGGTCGAGGAATCACATCCTCCACCTTAGCCACCTTGGTTCCCTCTTCCCTAGTCGTGACCTCCATTTGTATTGTCAGTATCTGAGATGGAGGTCCTAAGGTGCTAAGTATGTAATGGTGGGGTCGTTTGTTAAGATGATGGGGAGGTAGGGTTTAAGGGAATGTGTTTCACCTTATTTTTTATACTAAATGCAAAAAACAATCATCATAACATCTTCATGAATGATGCCCATGCAGCCAAATGCATGTGGAATATGTGTCACTTATCATGCAACATGGATTAGGTAGATACCCTATCTTACCACCGCTTCCCTTGCCACCCTTAAGTCCTTATTTAATTCCATAGGTTTATTTAATTATAACGATTGATTTGGAGTTGCACCATATATCACATTTGGAACATTTTCCCCTTGAAACATTTTCAAACATATGATAATAATAATAATAATCTATTTTTAAGGTCATGACCAAGCCAGACACCAAATTGGTGTATGGAACCCAATCTTTTAGCTTGAATTAGGTATTATTTTACATCATCCAAGTTAGCAATTACAAATTTATGCCATATAATTTACTTTCTTACAATCATGAAGCCAAATACCAAGGGGTTATTAGTCCCTCCATGAGACATCTTACAATCATGGCACCAAATGCCAAGGGGTTATTAGTCCCTACATGGGACTTTTAGTTTATGTTTTTTGTAATTTCTCTTTGTTGGTCCAATTAGTCCCTATATGGAACTTTTATCTCGTGTGTTATGAACTTTCTCTTTATTGGTCCAATTAGTCGCTACATAGGATTTTTATCTCCATGTACACTTTCTCTCTATTGGTTCAATCGTACATCTACAAAATAGAAAAATATTTCTTAAGTTTACCTAGGACATTTGAAAAATCCATATTAATTTGGGTTTTGAGAATATTTAATATGTGGATTTGTTGTTTTTATTATTGGATTTGGGGAAATGTCTCTTGGGATTTCTAGGGTATTATGTCAAAAGCTAAAAATAATAATTTTCCGTCAACTCTATAATTTTTAATAGAGGCTACCTATTCAACTCTATAAGTTTTAATGGAGGCTACCTATTCATATATGAAGGTGGAAGGAGGTGGAAATTAGATGAATATGAGGGAAATGGAAGCTACCTATTCATATATGAAGGTGGAAGGAGGTGGAAATTAGATGAATATGAGGGGATATATTTTTCTTTTCCATTTTTCAAAAAACTTGTAGGTTACCAATTCATGTACGAAGGTATGCATGAGATGGAAAGGAGATGAATATGAGGGAATTTATGTTCATTTTCCATTGTTCAATATGGTTTAGCATGTGTTTTTGTTGTTGTCGGGATTTGGTGGTCCATGCTTGTCATGGTGTAGCCTAGAATTTGGTAGGTGGTGTGTTCTTGTCATGGGTTTTTAGATGTATTATCAACTATGATATATGGTTGTGGTTATCTTGGTTGTTGTGGTGCACTATGGAGTTTCCTATATATGGTCTCTAATATGGTGATTGGTCATGGTTTTCTTAGAGATCGTGGTGTACTGTAGAATTTAGTGGGCCATGAATTGTTCTCATTGTGGCATAGCCTGAAATTTTATGGGTTCTCTATGTTTCCCATGGGTTTCATGGTTATGGTCTCGATTATGATTTTTTTTTGTGGTTGTCTTGGTGATCATGGTGCACTCTAGAATTTTGTTGTTGTTCCATGTTTTCCATTCCTCTCTTAGGTTTGGTATCAATTATGGTGTTTTGTATTGGTTGTCGATGTGTGGTAAAACATTTCATGGAGGAGGGTTGTTTTTCCATAGGATTGTGGGTAGTTTCATTGCTACCTCTTGCATACACTAGTAGATTGGTTGGAATTGTTGGTATTTGGCACATAGAAAGGGATGTGTTTTCCTTGTGACAGTGTTCTTCAAATTGGATTTGTCCATATGTGTTTTCTTTTTGAGTTGTTCTTTAGCACATACAAAAGTATGTGTTTTCCTTGTTAACATGTTTTTTGGTTTGGATCTATCCTTGTGTGTTTTCTTTTTGTATGTGATATTGGTTTCATGTTGTTATGTCCCATGTTCAACCCTAGCTTGCTTTGATTCCTACAAAACTATTATTGTTTCCCTATAGTATTGGGGTTTAGGATGGCCTTGTGGGAGTTGACAATGCAACACATGGGGGTTTGCTAAAATTAGAGACATTTTGTGTCGTGTGGTTCCTCTTCCTTGAGTAGAGGATGCCTAGTTGGGTTATCCTAGTCTAGTATTTATATTTTTCTATACCATTTCTAGAAGTTACGACATTGCTCAAGTTCAAGTGAGAATATTTTGTTTAGGTTCATTTTAAAGACAAAAGAGCGTAGTTTTGTATATTTTGTTGGATTACTGAGAGGGGGGGTGAATCAGTGATAGCGTAATTATAATAATTTTTCTTCAAATGTTATATCAATGTAGAATTATTATCCAATAATGAGCAGTAAGAAATAAACAATCACACACATACACAATACACCAGTGTTTTACGTAGAAACCCAAATCGGGAGAAAACCACGGAATGTTTTTTCTTATATGTCTTGAAGAATTACATTCTTTAGGTTCATTTTAAAGACAAAAGAGTGTAGTTTTCTATATTTTAATTTCAAAATTTTCAATTAGTTTTGGAACTTGTGCCTAATATTTTATATGTTATTTACTTGCAATAAAACTTATGTATATGTTATTGTATATCTTCTTTTTATGTTGGTTGCAGTATTGTTAACCATCACCATAACTAACTTATTCTTCAACTTGGATTGAACAAAACCAATATTTGTACAGTTCTAATATTGGCTTGAACAAAACTAATATTTTGTATAGTTCTACCCCTTGGATTGAACAAAACCAATATTTGTATAGTTCTACTCTTTTGCCTTGAAAAACCAATATTTGTATAGTTCTACTCTTTGTATTGAACAAAACTAAAATTTTTATAGTTCTACTCCTGGTCAGAAACAAAACCAATATTTGTATAGTCTCTACTCTTGTATTGAACAAAACCAATATTTTCTTTATAGTTCTACTTTGGATTGCCTAGATGATTGCCAACTAAAGAACACACATTTAAACACACTAACTGGGATGGTTACCTCTTTAGTCCATAACATTTCAACCCCTCATCTTCAATGGACATTTTTATAATAATCTAATTTTACACAAACCCAACAAAACAACAAGAAAGTCCTCGAAGTCACCTAAATGCTCAACCTGTGCAAGATAAGGTATTCCATTTGTTTACAAAGGTGGAGAACCAAGGAGCATAGTTAGAACAAATTGTCACCGCAGCAGTAATGCTGCCTAAGGGCTAGTGAATGACGCAAAAGTGAAGAATCTAGAGTTCACCCCAACAAGAGGCCAAACAAAGAAGCAGCCAAAGCACCTGGCC
The DNA here is from genome assembly GCA_010110895.2 of Picea sitchensis. Lineage (NCBI taxonomy): Eukaryota > Viridiplantae > Streptophyta > Pinopsida > Pinales > Pinaceae > Picea > Picea sitchensis. The sequence continues at coordinate 63,229 of SNQJ01S0001495.1, read as the reverse complement.
AAGCACGCAGGTGCATTCAAAGTCTAACCATCAGATCAGAGTGACTCCAGATGAGTCACTGTGTGAGCAGGGCCCCTATTCTTTACCAGTTTTGGAGGCCTTGGTCATTGACCCATTTTGAGACTTCGACAGCCTGCCAAAGGATGAGCGCAAGATGAATCAGAGATCACTGTAGATCTCTGCCCCTTTGGGCCCCTTTTTGGTTTTTAAATATGTAATGGGAATCGATGTCGCCATGGGTTTTACCCATGTTTAGGCCTATTTTGTATGTATAAATAGAATGATAGACAAATGTAAGAAGGAGAGAATAGTACATCTATGTGGATCTAGTCGTATATTGCGCGTAGTAGATTATGGGTGTTTGGTACATGACTGTATGAGACTCAAGAGCTAAGTGTAGATCAAGCAGTGTATCATTGTGGAGAGTTTCAAAATGAAGCGTTAAGGAAGAAGGATCTTAGCGAATATGGAAGACCATTCCTATGTGGAGTAATAGTTTTGATGGTTTTGTTCTTGTAACTAATTGACTAAAGAAAAATAAAGGAAGAAGAGCGTTGGTGGATGTAGCCCCCAGGTGGGGGTGAACCACATGAAAAAATTGTGTTATGTTCTTTGTTCTTTGTCTTGATGTTCATATGTTATATATGCTAAGTGCTCGGATATATTAGATAGATTCACGGTCTCGTACCTCTATTACATGTAGAAACGTTAACTCATCTATATAGTCATGCTTATTGCTTGATATGCTCATTATGAAACATTTGTATACAAGCAAGGCCGGAAATATTGTAGATAAGTGAGAATACTACAAAGTTCAGTGCTAACAACGAAGTGGATATTGATTACATATTAAGGAAATGAAATTGTTAGGTTCTTTATTATGTTATAATCACAGACTGTGTCCTGTTTTGCTGCTTGAAAACACCCACCTCTTGCAACCATCCCTACAACTACCGTGACTTCATCCTCCGCCTTATGTGTGCTCTCCTCGTGGGATGGTGAAGTGAGATTCTTTGGGGCTTTGTTGTAGCATTGAATGCTGGTTCCCGCCTCTTTGTGCCAAAATTTTTGTTAATTTTCAAATTGGTATGGGTTGGAAATGGAGAATAAAACATCAAATATGTAGAGAATTAATGTTAGAGTGTTTCCCACAATGTTAGAGTCAATGAGAATTATATCATTGGTGGAAATGATGGGATGAAATTACCTATAACTAGCGGAATGAAATTACATTCCATGGCATGAATATTGTAATCAACCCATGCTCCCATTATTATGTGAAAATACTTTCCACCAACCCTCTTACATAGATTCAAGGATTGGTTGATAAGTCAAAGAAGGTATATGGCTTCATTTAAGGCCATTGTAGAAGAATATGAGTTCGAGAATGACCTTGGATATAGAGGATTTATTTTCCCATAGGTCCCTTTTCATCTTCCCCTATAGTGGAATCTTAGTGCCTCTCATTCCTTCATGGGTTTTCTATGGTGGGTTTCATCACCATACATTGAAGCACCTTGAAGGCCTAATTACTATTTAACCATTTTAGTGGAAGGTCATTAGAGTTGTGTTAGAGTCTGAGGATTGTGTTTTGCATTTGTAAAATAAACCATGTGAAACCCTTACATCAAAGCCATACATTTTCATTGACCTATGGAAATAAGTATTATCAAATAGTTGCTGTACCACCCGAAAGCACATATTTTAGCTTAGACACATTTTCTTTGATTATTTCATATTCTATATTGCACTATTTATTTATATGTAAACTTGTAGGTTAAAAATATCTAAGAAATTTTAAATTGTAGTGAACTCCATATCATCCAGCCCTTTCCTTAGGCTTCATGGCCTCCCTTCACTCTTATGAGAACTTCAAGCCTCAGAAATTCTCTTGAACCTCTTGAATGGTAGACAAGGCACTATATGCATATGGTTAAGATGGATTTTGATTATGCATGGGGTGCTCAAGCATGGGATGATATTTTGTTAAGTAGAATTCATCTAATCTTCTTACACAATGTATTCCAAAGGCTGAAATTCCCTTGATAGTGGTGCACTGAGTTTTACATTGGCTTCTTATCTTATGTATAGTGTATGTGTGAGCTAAGAGTTCTCTTGATTCAAGACCACATAGTAGCCTTCCTTTGCACTTTTACATGGTTATTTCCTCATTGAAGTTTAGCTATTATTCACCATTTAACCTTTTTAATGTCTTTGAAAATGCAGGTTTGAAGGATGGTCACCTCCACAATCCAAATTACATTTTCAAAAATGTATAAATCATTTTCTTCTCTACATCATGAAATTCCTTCATTTCCTTGTATACCTTAAATTCAAAATCGAAAACAAATGACACATAAATTTTTTATGACTCAGAGTAATAGTAATTTTTCATATTCAAAAACAAAAAAATGCAACTTATCTTTTAACAAACATTGGTCTAAGAGATTGGTCATGTAAGACAAATTTTCCATTGAACCACAACCATCCAGTGTATATACAACCACCAACCTAGGGCTATGAGGCCACCATGGTGAAAACCCAAGGAATAAGATTCTATATTTCTCATCCCAACCTTTCTACTCACATTCTTACCTAACCTTCTCAACACAAAGTACAGTAAGAATCGATTCATCTTATGTATAGAGATAAGGAATTCTCTTCCACCACAACATGCAACATAAGGAATATATTCACTTTTTGTACTTCATTGTCCCTTAGATATATTATTCTCTCTAGTTCTCTTAGTGTGGATAGAAAGAGCTTGATCTATTGTATCTTTTCTAACAATTTCCTAAAAAATCTATATTTGTCTCTCAAGGATATATAAAGAGGTATATAATGGATAGTGAATGATGAATTGTTATCTTCCCATCTATATGCCTACCCCTACAACTACTATATTTCATCCAAATTTTACAATTTTCCTCTTCTTGATGTTGATTTTGTTTAATTTCCAAATTGGTATGGGTTGGAAATGGATAATAAACATGAAATATGTAGAGAATTAATGTTAGAGTGCTTCCCACAATGTTAGAGTCAATGAAAATGATATCATTGGTGGAAATGATGAATGAAATTACCTATAACTAGTGGACTGTAGGACTCTTACACATCCCATGGCATGAATATTGTACCAACCCATGCTCCCATTATTATAAAAAATGACTTTCCCACCAACCCCTTACATATAATCAAGGATTGGTTGATAAGTCAAAGAAGGTGTATGGATTCATTTAAGGCACATTGTAGAAGAATATGAATTCTAAGAATGACCCTAGAGATATAGTGGATTTATTTTCCCATAGGTCCCTTTAATTCTTCCCTTCTTGTGGAATCAGTTCTCTGTGTCTGCAAAGTGTGTTTTCTATGGAAGCCATCACTGGCTACATTGGAAGCACCCTAAGGCTTCCACTACTATTTAACTTTTTGAGTGAAGGTCATTAGAGTCGTGTTAGAGTCTTAGGATTGTAAGTTTTTGTATTTGTAAAATACACCATGTGAAACTCTTCACCATACATTGAAGCACTTTAAAGGCCTAATTACTATTTAAAGTGATTCAATGTATGGTAATGAAACCCACCATAGAAAACACATATTTCAGTTTAGACACATTTCTTTTGAGTATTTCATCTTCTATATTGCATTATTTATTTTATATGTAAACTTGTAGGTTAGAAATATTTAAGCAATTTTAAACTATAGTGAAGTCCATATCATCCAACCATTTCCTTAGGCTTCATGGCCTCCCTCCATTCTTATTGGAACTTCAAGCCTTAACAATTCTCTTGAACCTCCTGTATGGTAGACGATGCACTAGATACATATGGTTAAGATGGGTTTTGATTATGCATGGGATGTTATTTTATTAGGTAGAACTCATATCTGATATTCTTGCACAATGTATTCCAAAGGATAAAACTCCCTTAGATAGTGGTGCACTTGAGTTTTACATGGCATCTTATCTTATGTATTGTGTATGTGTGATATAAGAGTTCTCTTGTTTCAAGCCCACCTAATAGCCTTCCTTTGCACTTGTACATGGTTATTTCCTCATAGATGTTTAGCTAGTATTCAGTCATTTAACCTTTTAATGTCTTTGAAAAATGCAAGTTTGAAGGGTGGTCACCTCCACGATCCAAAACACATTTCCGAAAAGGTATAAATCATTTTCTTCTCTTACGTCATGAAAATTTCCTTCATTTCCTTGTATACTTAAGTTAAAAATCGGAAAAAAAGAATGACACATAGCATGCATAACACATAATTTTTTTATGATTGGGAGTAATAGTAATTTTGCATATTCATAAACAAAACAATGAGACTTATATTTTAACAAAATTTGTTCCAAGAGATTGGTCATGTAAGAGAAAATTTCCATAGAGCCACAACCATCTAGTTTAGATACCACCACCAACCTCGCCTATGAGGCCACCATGGTGAAAAAACCAAGCAATAAGATTCTATATTTCTCATCCCAACCTTTCTACTCACATTCTTACCTAACCTTCTCAACACAAATCATTACAAGAAGATGATTCATCCTGCGATAGATAATGAAATCTCTTCCACTACAGCATGCAACATAAGGATTATATTCACTTTATGTACTTCATGGTCACTTAGATATATTATTCTCTATAGTTCTTTTTAGTGTGGATAGAAAGAGCTTGATCTATTGTATTCTTTCTAAGAATTTCCTAAAAGAACTATATTTGTCTCTCAAGGATAAAAATAGTATATAATGGATAGTGAATGATGAATTGTTATCTTTCCTATGCTATATGCTCACATACAACCACTATATTTCATCCAAAGTCTACAATTTTCCACTTCTTGATGTTGATTTTGGTTAATTTCCAAGTTGGTATGGGTTGGAAATGGAGCATAAAACATGAAATATGTAGAGGATTAATGTTAGAGTGCTTCCCACAATGTTAGAGTCAATGAAAATGATATCATTGGTGGAAATGATGGATGACATTACCTATAAATAGAGGAATGTAGGACTCTTACACTTCGCAAGGCATGAAGACTGTACTCAACCCATGCTCCCATTATTTTCTGAAAAGACTTTCCCCACCAACCTCTTACATAGATTCAAGGATTGGTTGATAAGTCAAAGAAGGTATATGGATTTATTTAAGTCACATTGTAGAAGAAATGAGTTATGAGAATGACCCTGGAGATAGAGTATTTATTTTCCCATATGTCCCCTTTCATATTCCCCTACAGTGGAATCATAGTGCCTCTCAGGTCTTCATGTGTTTTCTATGGTGGGTTGCATCACCATAGATTGAAGCACTTGGAAGGCCTAACTACTATTTAACTATTTGAGTGAAGGTCATTAGAGTTGTGTTAGAGTCTTAGGATTGTGTTTTGTATTTGTAAAATACACCATGTGAAACTATTACATGAAAACCATACATTGCCACTGACCTATTGAAATAAGTATTATCAAATAGTTGTTGTACCACCCTAGAACATATTTCAGTTTAGACACATTTTCTTTGAGTATTTCATCTTCTATATTGCATTATTTATTTTATATGTAAACTTGTAGGTTAGAAATATTTAAGCAATTTTAAACTATAGTGAACTCCATATCATCCAACCATTTCCTTAGGCTTCATGGCCTCCCTCCATTCTTATCAGAACTTCAAGCCTTAGCAATTCTCTTGAACCTCCTGTATGGTAGACGATGCAAAAGATACATATGGTTAAGATGGATTTTGTTTATGCATGGGGTGCTCAAGCATGGGATGATATTTTATTAGGTAGACTTCATATCTAATCTTCTTGCACAATGTATTCCAAACGCTAAAACTCCCTTAGATAGTGGTGCACTTGAGTTTTACATGGCATCTTATCTTATGTATTGTGTATGTGTGAGCTAAGAATTCTCTTGTTTCAAGTCCACCTAGTAGACTTCCTTTGCACTTTTACATGGTTATTTCCTCATAGATGTTTAGCTATTATTCAGTCATTTAACCTTTTAATGTCTTTGAAAAATGCAGGTTTGAAGGGTGGTCACCTCCACTATCCAAAACACATTTCAGAAAAGGTATAAAACATTTTCTTCTCTTGTGTCATGAAATTTTCCTTCATTTCCTTGTATACTTAAGTTCAAAATCGGAAAAAAAAAATGAGACATAGCATGCATAACACATAATTGTTTTATGACTGGGAGTAATAGCAATTTTGCATATTCATAAACAAAAAAATGAGACTTATCTTTTAACAAAATTTGTTCCAAGAGATTGGTCATGTAAGAGAAAATTTCCATAGAACCACAACCATCTAGTTTAGATACCACCACCAAACTCTCCTATGAGGCCACCATGGTGAAAAAACCAAGCAATAAGATTCTATATTTCTCATCCCAACCTTTCTACTCACATTCTTACCTAACCTTCTCAACACAAAGCATTACAAGAATATGATTCATCCTGCGATAGATAAAGAACTCTCTTCGACTACAACATGCAACGTAAGGATTATATTCACTGTATGTACTTCATGGTCCCTTAGATATATTATTCTCTCTAGTTCTCTTTAGTGTGGATAGAAAGAGCTTGATATATTGTATTATTTCTAAGAATTTCCTAAAAGAACTATATTTGTCTCTCATGGATATAAAGAGTATATAATGTATAGTGAATGATGAATTGTTATCTTCTCTATCCTATATGCTCACCTACAACCACTATATTGCATCTAAAGTCTACAATTTTCCTCTTCTTGATGTTGATTTTGAATAATTTCCAAATTGGTATGGGTTGGAAATGGAGAATAAAACATGAAATATGTAGAGAATTAATGTTAGAGTGCTTCCCACATTGTTAGAGTCAATGAAAATGATATCATTGGTGGAAATGATGGATGACATTACCTATAACTAGAGGAATGTAGGAATCTTACACTTCCCATGGCATGAAGATTGTACTCAACCCATGCTCCCATTATTATGTGAAAAGACTTTCCTCACCAACCTCTTACATAGATTCAAGGATTGGTTGATAAGTCAAACAATGTATATGGTTTCATTTAAGGCACATTGTAGAAGAATATGAGTTCTGAGAATAACCCTAGGGATAGAGGATTTAGTTTCCCATAGGTCCCCTTTCATATTCCCCTATAGTGAAACCATAGTTCCTCTCATGCCTTCATGTGTTTTCTATGGCAAGTTGCATCACCATACATTGAAGCACTTGGAAGGCCTAGTTACTATTTAACTATTTGAGTGAAGGTCATTAGAGTTGTGTTAGAGACTTAGGATTGTGTTTTGTATTTGTAAAATACACCATGTGAAACTCTTACATCAAAGCCATACATTGTCATTAACCTATTGAAATAAGTATTATCAAATAGTTGTGTACCACCCGAGAACATATTTCAGTTTAGACATATTTTCTTTGAGTATTTAATATTCTATATTGCATTATTTCGTTTATATGTAAACTTGTAGGTTAGAAATATTTAAGCAATTTTAAACTATAGTGAACTCCATATCATCCATCCATCTCCTTAAGCTTCATCACCTCCCTCCATTATTATCAGAACTTCAATCCTTAGAAATTCTCTTGAACCTCCTATATGGTAGACAATGCACTAGATACATATGGTTAAGATGGATTTTGTTTATGCATGGGGTGATTAAGCATGGGATGATATTTTATTAGGTAGAATTCATATCTAATGTTCTTGCACAATGTATTCCAAAGGATAAAACTCCCTTAGATAGTGGTTCACTTGAGTTTTACATGGTGTCTTATCTTATGTATTTTGTATGTGTGAGCTAAGAGTTCTCTTGTTTCAATCGCACCTAGTAGGCTTCATTGTCACTTGTACATGGTTATTTACTCATAGATGTTTAGCTATTATTCAGTCATTTAACCTTTTAATGTTCTTGAAAAATGAAAGTTTGAAGGGTGGTCACCTCCACAATCCAAAACACATTTCTGAAAAGGTATAAATCATTTTCTTCTCTTGCGTCATGAAATTTTCTTTTATTTCCTTGTATACTTAAATTCAAAATCGGAAAAAAAAAAATGACACATAGCATGCATAACACATAATTTTTCATATTCATAAACAAAAAAATGAGACTTATCTTTTAACAAAAATTGGTCCAAGATATTGGTCATGTAATACAAAATTTACATTGAACCACAACCATCTAGTGTAGATACCACCACCAACCTAGGCTATGACGCCACCATGGTGAAAAAACCAAGCAATAATATTCTATATTTCTCATCCCAACCTTTCTACTCACATTCTTACCGAACCTTCTCAACACAAAGAATTACAAGAATCTGATTCATCCTGCGATAGATAAGGAACTCTCTTCCACTACAACATGCAACATAAGGAATAT
>SNQJ01S0001495.1:39640-49742 GCA_010110895.2 Picea sitchensis | reverse complement strand
ATTGAACCACAACCATCTAGTGTAGATACCACCACCAACCTAGGCTATGAGGCCACCATGGTGAAAAAACCAAGCAATAATATTCTATATTTCTCATCCCAACCTTTCTACTCACATTCTTACCTAACCTTCTCAACACAAAGAATTACAAGAATCTGATTCATCCTACGATAGATAAGGAACTCTCTTCCACTACAACATGCAACATAAGGAATATATTCACTTTATGTACTTCATTGTCCCTTAGATATATTATTCTCTCTAGTTCTCTTTAGTGTGGATAGAAAGAGCTTGATCTATTGCATTCTTTCTAGAATTTCTTAAAAGAACTATATTTATCTCTCAAGGATATAAAGAGTATATAATGGATATGGAATGATGAATTGTTATCTTCCCTATCCTATATTCTCACCTACATCCACTATATTTCATCCAAAGTCTACAATTTTCCTCTTCTTGATGTTGATTTTGGTTAATTGCCAAATTGGTATGGGTTGGAAATGGAGAATAAAACATGAAATATGTAGAGAATTAATGTTAGAGTGCTTCCCACAATGTTAGAGTCAATGAAAATGATATAATTGGTGGAAATGATGGATGACATTACCTATAACTAGCGTAATTTAGGAATCTTACACTTCCCATGGCATGAATATTGTACTCAACCCATGCTCGCATTATTATGTGAAAAGACTTTCCCCACCAACCTCTTACATAGATTCAAGGGTTGGTTGATAAGTCAAACAAGGTATATGGCTTCATTTAAGGCACATTGTAAAAGAATATGAGTTTTGAGAATGACCCTGGAGATAGAGGATTTATTTTCCCATAGGTCCCCTTTCATCTTCTTCCTCTATAGTGGAATCATATTGCCACCTAAATTTTTTTTTTTTAAATAAATATATTTCGTCGCAATTGCGATGACAATAATATACCTGAAATGAATTTTCTATATAAACAAAGAAATGGTGTCGCTCCTTCGATGCATTTGCTATATAAACAAAAAATGATGTCGTCGCAAGTGCGACGACAACAAAAATTGTTGCAACGCATTTGCTATATAAACAAAGATATGTTGTTCTTGTGACGAATCTTCAATATAAACAAAAAAATGTTGTCATCGCAAGTGAGACGACAATAAAAATTGTTGCGACGCATTTTATATATAAACAAAGAAAAGTTGTTGTCGCAATTTCGACGACAACATAAAATCTTGCGATATATTAGCTATATAGACAACGAAAATTGTCGTTGCAATGGTCGTCGCAATTGAGACGAACAGTTGGCTTCACTTAGTTTCCCTATATTGTCGTATTGGCGACGATATTTATTTTTTTATCGCAATTGTGAGAAGTTCCCTAGGGTCGTCGTTGTTGCGACGTTAATTCAAGTTCGTTGAAATTTCCACATGCCATAAAATGACATTTCAGAGACTCAAGATTCGTCACAATATCCACGACATAACGTCGCAAGAACGTCGAAATAGCCATCGCAAAATGACCCAAATTTTCCATTGAATCAATTTATTTTTATACCAAGAGGGGAGAGAATGATAGACCTTACTTATGAAGGTTTTTCTTGTATGTATTGGTTATTTCATATATTTAGTTCCATCTCAACTCCTTGTAACCCGCTCCTTGCACACAAAAAACAAACAAACACCAATATACTTCTTCTCCTAGTGTTAGAGATCACTAATGCAATTCTGATCTAAGTTGATCTATTCATTACAATACCAAATCTAAACATTCGTGAATAAAAAAAAAATATTTATGGGGGAAAGCAAATGATATGTTATATCAAAATATGAAGAATACATCAACCATCATACCTTTAGTGTAGATCCATCCTCCTTGGGCCCTTTCTCCTTACTCCTCCTCAGCTTCTTAATAAAACTATGCGATCTGAATATGGTTGTTATAGATTGAGGAATACCTCTATATTTGGAAAGCCTAAATACACAAATGATTCTTCCTTTCCATGCTCAATACCGCAACATCCAGAAGTTCAAATTCATACCACAGGTACCTCTCTATGTCTTTTAAATCGGTTCCAGTTTTCACTTTCTGAAGTGGCCCCCAAAAAACATTATAGAGAAAATGCCAATATGACTTGCTTGAGAAATAAAAACCCTAGGATTGATGCTTTGATACCAAATGTAATGTATCAAATGCTTAAAATATCATAACACAATAGAATTACACACCATATACTGAAATGTAATATTGGAGAACAATTTGAATATAGATAACAATGATGAGTCACACAATAACTCCTTAAATAATAGGAGAACTTCCTCCACATAACCAGATAACTTCATACATCACAATTCCCCCTTTGGATCATAACATATGAAGCACACCAGGGTATTTTAGAGGGACATAATGCACGTAAGGCCACCACATGAAATGTTTGGTGTGTAGGACTATGGTGGCCCTCACTCTTCATCGATCCCAAGGATTATTGTAAACGTTCTGATGTATGTCAACGGATAGAGAAACATTGTTGAAGAGATGAGATCTCTCTATTTCGAGTTATCACATTATAACTATTTGAGAAGTGGGAAATTGATTTTGTGGGCCCAATCGATGCTCCCATGCATTAGATGGGTGCACGCTATATTATTACTTCCACTGAATATCTGAAAAGATGGGCCGAAGCCACACTGGTTAAGGATTGCACAGTAGAAATGACGACACAGTTCATTTCTTAGAATGTGATTACCATATTTTTCTATCTGAAGGTTTTGATGAATGATCAAGGCTCACATTTATAAACGACACAATTAGGAAACTTATTGAGGAATTGATGATCGAGTACCAAAATAGCCCTCCCTATCATCCTCAAGCTAATGGTATGGTGGAATCATTCAATTAAATTTTAGAACATGCATTAACCAAAGTTTGTAATGTGTAACGTGATGGTTGGGATCAACAAATCCCCATAGTATTATAGGAATATCGCACAACTTGCAAAAGGATGATGAAGAACACTCCATTTCGACTTGTCTACAACATAGAAGTAGTCATGCCATTAGAGTTTATAGTTCTCATCCTACATATTTCTCTAGCTACTCACGTGATGGATGAACACTCACTCCAGCATAGGCTAGACGAACTCATAGAGTTAGAGGAATATTTTTTGGTGGTGGGATTCAGCCAAGTGGTCGAAAAGAAGAGAAAGAAGGGATGGTATGACCATAACATCCACCACAATATTCTACGATCAGGCTCTTTGGTGTTTTCATATGAAATCAAATATTTACAACACCCCAGTAAGTTACATATGATTTGGTTGGGACCTTTCCACCTAGTTTACATCAGTGAAGTGGGGGTTGCCAAGCTGGCTACATTGCAGGGAAAACCAGTCAAAAGAACTTGTCAATGGAAGAAGGTTGAATATGAACTATTTCCCACATGAGTTTCCTATCATTTGGATTCCTTCATCCAACCTGGAATTCGCGTACGATAGGATTAGAATAGGATGTATAATAGGTATAAGAGTACATAGTCGACATAATTCATCTTTTTAGGAATACATCATACACTTCAATCACAAATATGGATTTGATAGATGTACAGCTTTACAAATTCCAAATATTTCCAATTTGGGTCGAAGTTATGGCCCATGTACAAGGTACTGGTTGTAGAAGGGGATTCACATGGGACTCAATTAAGATACCTGAAACTCCATTACACTAAAAGGTTAAGTTATATGGTTTAGCTAGATCAAACATAGCCATGTAAAAAAATTAGTTATGATGACACAATCCAAAAGGTACTTCACCAATACAGTGAATTTGAATCGTTATTTTCTCACCTATGGTGCCTCACCAAGATCTATATCTCTTCTATGCCTGTCCACATTGGTTGGTTCCTTCTTTCATTCTGGCCTACATTTATAACCATTCTCCACTCTATATATACACATTTATATCCAAACACCAGTTGGAGAGATCCTCCACGTCCCATTCTCTCTTTCCCCCACCTATTACTCACCCAACTATTCTCCTTGAGATTCCCACCTCCACTCCTTTCTCCCTTGATATTACCATTTAATATTAAATCTTCCCCTTCATGGCATGGATTAACCAAATTTCAATGGTGTGTAATTTCTACTCCGACTAGGCAGTCAGTGAGACCACAGTCTAGTTCTCTTGAACGTTGACAATTTGAATTAAGTTGCTAAGAAGAGATCCCACCCTCTTATTCACTAGAATGAGACAACTGATTATCATTCATTTCCATGAACTATGCTTCACATCTACAATGGTACACCATCTCTCTAATCCCGATGCAGGTTTTCCTATCACCATTAACCATCACCTTTGTTGAAGCAAATAGCCCAAGGTTGTGATTTATCCTCTCCACTGGGATATGAGGTCCGTGTCTTCCATCCTCTATTGTTGTCTCAACAATATACGATCATGATGGTGGTCTCTCCTGATAGAGATCTTACTCAGGATCCACTTCTTGTAGGTCAACGAGTAAATAGGATGAGTTTTAGATGTATCGATTGGTTTAGTTATGGGGTCGGTTTTTGGATGATGTGCTTTAAACATATCCCTCATTCAAAAATCAAGAAACCCTTGAAGATACTGAGTTCAAGAAGCTACACAAATGAATTCCAAAGCAATTATTTACCTTAAGAATAGTTCAAATCAGTCCAAGACCTATGCATGGTTACAATGAAAACCTAGAGAGATTATTTTCTCTTACTCAAACCTGGTTGCAACTAGAACTTGGTTTGATTATATGGATCTACGATGTTGATGATTTTATCTTACTCAATCCCCGCATCAGTTATTCAATGAGGAATTTATCTCAAGGATGATCCAAATAAAAGTGGTGGGGGTCTGTTGGCACCAAATGTTTTTGGTAAAGATCACGCATGTACAAAAATGAAGTTGTGCGAGCGTATTCAGTTTTTGTTAACATTCAAGAAGTTGTACGATGGGTGATAGAGGGAATGCACATGAGATCAATTTTTGTTAATGCGCACTAGTTCTATTTCTGCCAATGTGTGTCAGCTTGAGTTTTTTTGATGTGCACCAGAAATTAAAGAAGGCACAACATTGTTACACACCAATTTCCCACACTACTAAGTGTTGTATGCACCTTATCAAGTGTCATATGCACCTTACTAAGTGTAACATGCACTTTATTAAGTTTTTTATGAACATTAATAAGTTTCTCATGCACTTTAATAAGTTTTGCATGCACTTTATTAAGTGTCACAAATTCATGACCATGTGGGAGTACTTTCCATGTTCCCTAGAAAAATTGGAAGATAAATATAGGGATTAGGCATTTTTTTGTCTGCAAGATTCTGAACAATCTTGTTGTATAAATAGGAATTATCAAGGCACATGACCATAGTCAACAAAGGTTTATTTTTTATTTATTTATTTTTATATTCAATATACATAATTTATCATGAAAGAAAACTACCAATAAATGTCTTCAACAGTATCAACATGAATCTTTAGAAATCGTGCACACACACTAACTAAAATGCAAAACTGAGTACTAAATACATGTGTCTATGATATTGATGAGGTAGGAGATTTTGCAACAACATAAGGCATAGGATATTTGTTAGTTTCATTTTCAATGTAAAGACCAACATAAATAATCAAAGAATAAAAGGTTATATGACTGAATAATAATTAGAAAAATAAATAGACATATCAACATGTACGTGACTCTAGAAAGACTAAAGAAAAATATTGGAATAAGCCTCTCTTTATATAGAGAACAATTTATTCTCTACTAAATAGGGGAAACACCCTTAAGGTGAAATCGCATCCCCCCCCCCCCNAGTCTCAATTCCCCATACCCAATCTATCTAATGGAAAATAATTGAAATTTCACATAGATGAAAAAATGGAAGATATTCTTCTAGCAGATTATCAATTTATATATTATTCTAATCCTCTATTTAATCCATTCAACCTTCAGTTGTAATTGGTATCTGAGAAGAAAGATGATTTGGGGTTTTTATCCTCATCATATTCTTTTTCTTCTCAATCCTCTATATTGGGCTTCCTTCCCTTAACTTTATTAGACATGCCACCTGGAAATACCATAGTTACATGATAAGTCATAATCATTTAAAATAAACTACAAAGAGAGATTTATTTCTAAATACATTCATATATTGGGGATTATCCAATTACTAGGGATTCAATTTTATTTGGAGTTAAAATTTGATATGCCAAGATTTATTGTGGGAATCTCCCAGGTGCACGGAGGGTCACTTTCTTCTAGAAATTTAGGTATGAAACTAAGTGAAGTAGATACAGTGGTCTTTGAATGATTTAACTTATGTGGATCTCTAACTCAATGGAACAGGAAAATGATCCACATCAACAATGGGTGCACTTTTCAATGGTGAATCCTTGTTTCTTTGCTGAGATAGCATGCTAACTTCATTATACTTTCCTTAAATCACCATGTCACTTGTCATCCATTCATGCATTTTGGAGGAGAGATAAAGTGGTTTCATAATACCAGCCCTGGGTATCGAAATGAATGAGGTTGTGACATGTTATTATTGGTTAATATCATGGTTTATAATTTAGTCCCTTGCCCCCTTGTTATCCAACGTGCCCTTTCATTGGATGAAATAAAATAATACCATCTATATTGGACCTATATGAATGGTCCAATATTATCTATTCAAGTGTCATTTAAAACCTGAAATAATCTCAACTGTCAATCTAAAGGACTGCCAAATTCTACACTTAGATAACCTCACTCAAACTTTTGAAGATAAAATTCCTGATCAATGTTTTAAGAAAATTGCCTCCTTCCTTTCGATCTATACGGAAACATTTTAAAATATATTCTGCTATAAAAAATGTTCATTTTTTTTTACCTTAGAAATATAATGTCACAACATAATGGAAACTTTAGGTTTCATATATCATTATTTTCTAGTAATAACCCTATAATAAAAGATTTCTTCTATTCTTGATCTAGGAGCATATTATCTCAAAATCAACCTTGTTGAGAAGACCTAAGGGGATCTTGGAATTTACCAAAGGGAGTGGGTTCCATTAATTCAAGTTTGTATTTTAATGATTCTATAAGTATAGGTTGTTATGAAGAAAGGAATCCGGTTTCCCTAATTATCATGTAATTTGCTGATTCGAGCAAATAGTTAGATAAAGATATGGTTAGTGTGGATTTTTCCTAAGTATGGAGTATTTGATCCTACCTCTAGGAATCAAATTTATCCTCATGTGTATGTAAATATGTAATCCTGTGGGAAAAATCAAAGGTTGTCCAAAGAAGTGCCCAAGTTGTGAAATCAACCCGAGGAGAGTGGTTTTATGGTTGATAAATTACTAATTCGATAGTCAATTCCTTGATAAGATTGTATGTGTTTATGACTGAGAAAGCCTCTATAGAGTGAGACATGTCAAAAGAGAACCAACAAGGAAAGTGAGAACTAAGTTCCTATGAACTTCATTGAGAAGTGCAAATCTAAAGTGACAAAGATCGATCATGTAAAAGAGTTGAAACTAATGGAAATGTTTCCATGGGTATGTGATCATTGATCATCATAATATATCAATGAATGTAAGAGATAATCATTGGTAATTGGACGTGTCTTAAATCCCTCAAAAATACAAGCTTAAATTTCTCGGTGGTTTTATATTCCTGGTGTCCAGTGGCCAGTTAAATCGGACCAGACTCACAATTACACGATAATGATTAAAGATGGATTTACAATGCATGGCAGTAGGTTAAACAAGACTGGAGTAAACATAGAGGCACATTTTTAAAGTTTTTGGGGTCTGGTGGTCGATGAAAGAGTTTATTCCCTAGTGGTATGGTGGTATTGGGGACTAGTTAAAAATATTGTTTAACGATGATATTTCAGGCCGATTAATAGGAAATGATTATGAAAGGGGACAAGAGGGTTGAGGCTGACCTGGGTGCCATCAATTTTTGGTATCAAAGAAGGAAATTCCTACGTGTTTAAGTGAAGGTGATAGTAAAGAACACATAAACTTATGAAGATGTAGATCTAGATGAGATCCGGTAAGTAAACATGGTCTTTATGTTTTACAATTAATCATGGACAAAGTATTTTTTGTAGGTATTAGAAAGTATAAATTTTTGGTAGAGACCCTTACAAAAAAGAAGTTCTAAATAATTCCAGCTAAGGTCAGAAGTGCATACAACATTGGGAGTTCTCAAGAGGAAGTGTGGAGTGGAGAAGCCTAGACCAAGGAAATCTCTGAATGTTCTAAATGGAGAGAACCATTGATACCAAAGGGCCAAGTCTAGAGAGAAGACCTTGGTGAGGTATTTTTTAGCAGGGTGAAAAAGACATGTTACTACAGAGACTATTTGTAGCTTGTTGTTGATCATTGTGAATCTCATAGAGATGGAGATGACTAGAGACACAAATATGAAGGGTTTATAGGAAAGAAGCCACAAAAATATGAATGATGAGAAATTTTACGAGATATTTGATTTGAAAGAGAAAATCAGTTGTATGATGAAGCTTCTATAGGAAGGATCTTGGGAAGAGAAGAGAAGTGCATGAATTCTTAAGAAAAAGGTCAATTGGCCTATCAAGAAATTGATTACAAGGAAAATGAGACACATGATGGGGATATGGTTGAATATAGAGGAAGTATTTAGTGAATATGAGTATGAACAAAGGTCTTTGAAATAAAAATAAATATTTC
This sequence comes from Picea sitchensis, assembly GCA_010110895.2. NCBI lineage: Eukaryota > Viridiplantae > Streptophyta > Pinopsida > Pinales > Pinaceae > Picea > Picea sitchensis. The sequence continues at coordinate 41,035 of SNQJ01S0001495.1, read as the reverse complement.
ACATTCATGGACTAGAGCAACGAGAAATTATTGGAGAAGATGAGGATGTAGATGAGAAACAAGATGAGGATATTGTGGAAAGTTTGGAAAGTGCAGTACACCATTAGAAGATGAATATGAGACATAGGAGTCTCTAGTTTTTCAAAATAATTGTTTATTTGAGCATGTGTTTGTAGGTTCTAAAGAATTTGAATATGGAGAACCTGCAGAAGTTGTCATAGAAGAAGAAGAGACAACATTGTCTCATAAAACTAGTCAAGATGGAGACTATGCATAGTCATAAGATTCAATACAAGTGTAGGAACTTGTTATAACAACAGATAGGGTAGAATTATATCATAAAGACATCCAAGTAGAAGAAAAAGGAGTGATAAAATATTTTAATGAAGAATTAAAGATGCTAGAAGAATGGCTAGCAAAGCCTAGAATTTGTGAAGACTACATAGAGATTGCAAAATCTCTTCATGAAGGGATAAAAGAAAAGAATTCCAAGAAAGATTTAAAGATGGAAAATTTTGAAGAAGTTGAGGGTACTAAAAAGGATACGAGATACGAACAACAAGAAGGAAGGGAAAAGTTAGAATAAAAACAAGTTGTGATAACGGTCATACTTATGACTGAGAATGGGATTCAATAGCCTAGACAACATAAAACAATCTGTAATATGTTTATTATGTGTGTAGATGTAGACAGAACTGAGAATTTTTTAGATGGAAGAAAACAATATTTCATAAAGAAACCACAGAATCCATGGAGAATACAACTTAGTTTCTTAAAAACATATGGAGAAATGTATGAAGCTGAGTGGAAAAGAAATCTCATGCAACATAGCATTGTTAATATAATGACAAAAGTATGGAAGAATAAATTACATGAACAAAGAGAAACCAAAGTCTGGGATCTTGGAAGATTAAATAAAACAATAGATGAACAATGCAACAAAGCATGTGGACAACAACAATTTCAAATATGGGATCTAGATGAAAAGAAGCAATTGAGGACATTTGACTAAGAGGTCGTATTTTTTTTAATACCCTGGGAGTTTGATGCAAGAGCATATTCTCTCAAAATCAACCTTCTTGAGCAGGCCTAATGGGGTCTTGTAATTTACCAAAGGGGGTTGGTTCCCTTAATTTAAGTTTGTCTTTTAATGGTTCCAGAAATATAGGGTTTATAGAAAAAAAGGGATTTGTTTTCCCTAATTATCATGTAATTTGGTGATTTGAGCAAATAGTTAGATAAATATATGGTTAGTGTGGATTTTGTTGATACTGATAGGGGGGTGAATCAGTATCAGGTACAATTTAAAAACCTTTTTCAACTTATACTTAAACCATTCAATTATATACAATGAGAAATGAACAATAGTATAAGAGTTACACCAATACACCACAA
>SNQJ01S0001495.1:0-39066 GCA_010110895.2 Picea sitchensis | reverse complement strand
ATCTTCCAACAGATTTTTCCTAAGTATGGAGGATTTGATACTCCCTATAGGATTCAAATTGATCCTCATATATATGTAAATATGTAATATTGTGGGAATTATCATATGGAGTCCAAACATATCAAAATTAGGCTAAGAAAGAGACTGAGGGGGAAAGAGAGGTGATCAAGGACAAAGAAACTCCTAAGTTGTGAAACGAGGCTGAGGAGAGTGGTTTTATGGTTGAGAAATTACTGAGTTGATATTTAAATCCTGGACAAGATTTTATGTCTTTATTATTGAGCAAGCCTCCATAGGGAGAGATAGGTTGAAAGTGAACCAAATAGAAAAGTGGGAATGAAGTTCCTATGAACTTCATTGATAAGTGAAATATGAAGAAGCCGATAGAGAGTGAGCCTAGAAAATATTTTAAATTGATGGTTGAGTGTACACAAGTATGAAATCGTTGATCATCATTGGTAACCAGACCAACCTTAAATATCTTGAAAAGATTAGCTTAAATTTCTAGGTGGTTTTGTATTCTTGGCGTCTAGTCGTCGATCAAACTGAACTGGACTCAAAATTACATGATGATATTTGAAGGAAGATTTTTGGTTCTTGGTAGCTGGTTAAACTAGACTCTAGTAAACAAAAAGGTGGATTATTAAATTTTCGAGGGTTTGGTGGTCGATGACAAAGTTTAGTCCATGGTGGTCTGGTGGTCCCAATGGTCGGTTAAAAATATTGATAAATGATGATATTTCAATATAATTAAGAGGATATGTTTATGAAAGGGGATAAGAGGTTTGAGGCTGATTCGAGTGCCATAAGTTCCATTTGTAGGGAATTAAATAAATTTTCCATTTATTCTTCTTCAATTTTATCCAGGGAATAGGGAACAAGCAACCAAGACATGCCTCAAATTTGTCTTTATATGGAGAAAACGAAACAATGTATGTCACTGGTGGGTCACACACATAATAGAAAACCATATTCTTTGTAAAGATACAGATTCCCCAACCCCGAGGTGTAGGACATTCGGTGACGGAGTGTGTTGTTAAGCCACTCCATGATGTTCAAGTCACCGTTTCGAAACCTGCGGGGAAAAAAATCCAACCATGTTAAGGGTTGGTGTGGCTCAGGCCGAGTGTGATCCCCCGATGATTTTCATGGCTTAGATGACAATGAGTCATGGTTTCTTAGCCACAAGTTAGTCCCACAGGTCACAGACAAATTAACAGCAACAAAAAAAAAGATACACATTCCCCAAAAATGATTTCAAAATCTTCTTTGTTCTCTATTGTGCATAAAACAATATGAAAAAGAGATGTACTATACATGGTATTAAGCCTAAACTAAGGAGTGAATGACAGGGAAAACTTGAAGTGAATGGAACTCGGATAGAGACATTGTAAGGAATTAAATATTAAACAAATAGCTATAGGAACTACATTAAATATATACACCAATAACGAGGCTACATATCGAATACATTATGGGGTTGATCCCTCCTTGGATGCATAGGTGGGTTTAGTCTCTCCTTGTAAGTCTCTTCTCCTCTTCCCACTCTCCTTACTAGCAGGTGGGATCGATCCAATTTCAATGCCAGTGGGTTTCTCCTCTGCACACTCTCTATACTGGAATGTGGGTTCAATCCAATGCAAATTCCAATGGGTTTATCCTCTACACACTCTCCTTACTAACAGGTGGGTTCAATCAATGAAATATTCAGTGGGTTTGGAGTGGTTTTATTTGATCATGGGTTTGGTGACATAGTGTTTCTTATGTTTTAATTTTTCTTTTTTTTTATTTGTTTTATATTTAACTCCATTTACCCCTAAACTCCCCTAACCACTAAATCCCCTAAACCCTAAACCCCCTAATACCTCAATCCCTAACTCCTAACCCTTGTCTCTAAACCATGGCCAAAGGCCCCAAAAAATATTTTATGTGTTAAACCTTGTCATGGCTACCATATGACACTTGTATCTCAAAGATTCCATTTAGGTATTGGGTAGTGGTTTTAGAGCATGCACATGTTACTTATGGTGGATGAGCGTGGATGGTTAGATAACTTACCAAGGTTATTGGGTGGAGGGTTGAAAAGTTGTGGTAGATTATCAATATTCATTGGTAGTTAAAATCATTTAGCACATGCTCAAAATTGGTTAGGACATTATAGGTTGGTGTGTTGTGAGAGAAATCAAGGACAATGAATTATAACCATCCAATGAAACATATAATAAAATCGAATAAAAATTAAAAACACGTAATTAACCCATACAAGAAAATAATTTAAAGATAATAAATCATAGAAAATATATAATCACATACCTCAACCTACATTTCAACAATTCAATATCATTGATATTATTTATCCAACTCCACATTTGTATCATTTAGTTCAAAATCGGCATTGAAAGGATTGTCCATATCAACATCATCATCAATGTCATTTTTTATAATTTCATCATCAATGTGATCGTCGAGAATATTGTCATCTACATCTAGCTCAACTTCATTTTCTTCTTCATATAACATAGATAATTTATCCTCTACATCATCTTCTTCTTGAATAGCATATTTTTCTATTGAATTATACTTTACATGCCTTCCTCTTCGATCATATCTAACAACATATGACCAACTTGCTTTACCTGGAACCACTCAGTAAAATACCTTCTCACATTTGCTTGAAAGAACATAAGGCTCAATACACGACTCAAAATTCCTTGTATTAACCATGGTAAATCCATTAGCATGCTCAATAACAATTCTTTTAGGATCACATTCATTCATTTGTAACATGTACCATTTGACCTTGATCAAGACAAATTTAAAGGATTTAAAGTCATAGTAAAGCATATCATCCAAATATCCATAGTATCTATTTTTAGGTACCTTTGGATGCCTTTCACTTCTATATGAAACATTAGTGACCTGAAATAATTTAGTTATCCCACAATGGAAGTTTTTCTTCTTGTCATCCAATTTTTTGATGTGAAATTTACAACCATTGCACCACATAACCTTTTGGTTTTTCAACTGCAATATGCCCAACACGTAAAAAATGCATTATCAATTAATAAACATATTTAGACTTAGTAAATATTTTTAAATATAATAGAGCACCTACATTAATATAATGGAAAATAATTAAAAAAATTGGGTGAATATGCTTGTATGTTTATCATTTAAACCATATGCTAAATCAATTTCCATGTATGTAAGATTTGTATCTTGATTATGTTGAGCCTCTTTAACTAATGTAGCCACCCCTTCCAATGATAACCTACCATAGCATTGTATACATCGTTCTATCCACACCTTCATCCAATCAATATTGTTTTCAATGTATAAATGTAGTGCATCCCACTCTCAACCAACTATGTGAAAAAATAACAATTCATCAATAATTAGGTACCATGGAAAAGCTTAATAATTTATACAAGAATAAAAATTAAATAGGTACAATATAGAAAAAAATGAATAATCAAAAGTATTATAGATCTCTACCATCAAATCACCTTTCAATTTCCCCATTATAACTTTCCCCAACATGACCTCCCCTTCAAATTTGTTGATGGATTTGACATCCCAAATGAGAGAAACATTCATATCTATTTCCAATTTAGGAAGATAATGACTAATATACACCAAGGATTGACATACCATATATACCTACGTCATACAACCCTTAAGACATTCTCTTTTTCTAATAAAATCCTTCAATGATTTCAAATGCCTCTCCACCATCCACATTGACCTTGTGTGTACAAGACCACACATTTCAATTTCCTCAACTTGGTGTAGAAGGTAGTGTTCTTACATAATAAAAAGTGTTGGAGGTAGGTACTTTTGAATTTCACACATTAGCCGAGGAAGTTCTCTCCTTCAATACTTTATATATTCTTTATGGATTTCTTTGGATGACAACCACCTACACATTATGTAAGTAAATCATAGGTTTAATTATATACATTGAAAGTAAAACACATGTAAAAAGTTATGCAACAAACTTTTTTCATAGAAATAGTTACTTACCTCATGTACTTGTTAAGAACATTTATCTAAATATCCAAGTTTTCATAATTAGTCATAATGCTAGAGAAAATTTTGGATTAAAACTGTGTGCGAAGTTTTGAAATGTCCAACATTTCGAGTGGACACTCCACCCATCATCAATGACACGAAAAACTTGTATGTAGTAAAAGGGTGTTGAGATATAAATATAACATGAAAGAGGTTACATTAATTAGTGGGAAATAACCATTAGTATTAGGTGAACTATTAGATTAAAGATAAGAGAAGAGTAAGCATAAATAAAAAGTATTAATTTTTTTTGAATAAAGTAAATTACCATTGAATTAATTGAATGACATTAATTAACTTCTAACGGTAATATATAAAATGGGTGAGAGATGAGAATAATTAAGTGAAAAAATCATATATTGAAGTATTCAAATGATATCAGGGTTAAATTAAAAATAATTTATGTGGAAGAGTATTTTATAAAAAGTTGAAGTATAAGATGAAAGGTGAAAAATTAGATGAACGGTACGAATAATTAAAGTTCAAAAAAATTGAGTAAAGGAAATTACCATTGAAAATTGAATTGTATTAATTAAATTTGTAATTGTAAAGTCTAAAGGGGGGTAAATTGTTTTATATCAAAAGATAAAAGGATGAGATATTAGATTAACAAGAATTTAAGTAGTAGAGTATTAAAAAACTCTAATGATAGGATATTAAAATTAAAGGAGCATTTTTATGATAGAGTAGTCTATTGGTATAATAAAAATTGAATAGTTTATTGATATAATAAAAATTAAAAAATTGTGTTAAAATTAATTGGGAAGAGATTGGAGAAAGGTGGAACTATTAGAAAAACTTTAGATAATTATGGCAATAGTAATAAAGTAATAATAGAATGGAGGATGTAAGTGTTGAGAATGGGAGAGAAGGCTAAAGAAATAATCAATAGAAAATATAATTTTTTTTTAGAGAATATTAATTAAGTAAAATAAAAGTGGAGAGATAGGATTAATAATTTCCTCATAGAGTATAAGAAGGTTAAATTAAAACAATAAAGGTTAATAGGGAGAAAAATTGAAGGTGGTGGAATAATGTGAAGGGTATAGAAATTAGAGATAATATTCCAGGAAAATAATAGAAAAAGACTCGGGAGATGTTTGGCTAACATGATAGGCCATGGAGGTAGGAGGTGTCAAAAGTGGAAGTTTGAAGGTCAAGGTGATGAATGATAGGTTTCCAAGAAAGGTCGAGTTTGTAGCCATCTTCACGATTGAAGTTAAGATTGAATTTTTTAATACTTTTTATTTATACTTAATCTTATCATTCATCTAAAATTTTACCTAATACCAAAAAATATTTTGTTAAGAACCAAATATCAATATAGCATAAAAACCTTAGAATAAGTACTCAATGCCTTAACAACGAGAGAATTTTAGATAATAAGCCTCTTCAAGGGGGAAACCTCTTTATACACCACATAAATTTACAAATACAAGATGATTCCAAATGAAAATGTCTCCCTAGTATGTATAGGAGACTAGGAGGTACAATTACAGCTAATGGACCCCAACTGACATAAATAAAATAAAAATACTAATGTAATGTTCCCCAATTAAGAGGTAATGTTCCACTATTTAGGGCTTAATATGCCCCTCCCCTTGAGGCAAGTGTTGTTTGCAACGCCTGAGTAATTTTGGATGTTTTTGCATAAAACACTCATCTTCCCAAGTGATATATTTAGCAGGCAGTTTCCTCCACTTAATGAGATACTCTGAAATGGATATATTCCTGAGTTGGTGAATTCTTGTGTCAGTGATAGATTAAGTCTTCAATATGATTTTTCCTTCCTCGTCAAGTTCTGGAAATATAATTTTAACTAAGATCTTGTCACCTATAACCTTCTTTAAGCATGAAACATGGAAAACTAGGTGTACTCACGAAGATGCAGGAAACTCCAATTTGTATGCCATAGTACCAATATTTTTCAACACCTTATAAGGGCCATAGTAACTTGGTGATAATTTATTATCCTTATTAGCTTGCTTGAGGGACATCTGTTTGTATGGTTGTACTCTTAAAAATATCCAATCCCCTACTTCAAAAATTATTTCATTGTGATGTTGATTTGCTTGTTGTTTCATGAGATTATGTGCCATGGTTGGGTTGTACTTTAAGAGTTGGAGAACTTATTGTTTATGCTTGATGTGATCTTCCACTGCTTGAACCTTAGATTTTTCTTTTAGAGAAGAAGTGATGGAAGGTGGGTGATATCCATAAAGTATTATAAATGGTGTCATTTTTGTTGTAGGATGAAAGGAAGTGGTATACCACCATTCTTCCAAGGGTAACCACTTGAACCATTTTGTTTGTTTATTAGAGACAAAACAACGAAGGTATCCTTCCAAGCATTTGTTCACTATCTCGGTTTGTCCATCACATTGAGGATGATAAGATGATCTATGAGCCAATTGAGTACCCAAAAAAGAAAATAATTATGTCCAAAAATGTCCAGTGAAGATGGGATCTCTGTCACTTACAATAATATTTTGGATTCCATGTAGCTTTTGAACTGTCTTCATCAATACACTGACAATTGTACTAGATTTGAAAGGATGAGGGAGTGCACAAAAGTGTGTGTACTTGGTTAGTCTATCAACAATCACCATCATGAAACCCTTTCCTTCAGACTTCGGTAACCCTGTGATGAAATCCATGGAAACCTCCTCACATCGTTGACTTGGGATGGATAATGGTTGTAAAATACTGGGGGTCTTAATTCTTTCCACCTTATTTTTTTGGAAAACCAAACGTTCTACCACAAACCTCTGAACATTAGTTTTAAGTCCATCCCAAAAAATTCCTTCTTGACCCTATGGTATGTTTTCAAAAATCCTGAGTGCCCTCCTACCAGAGAGGTGTGAAATTCCAAGATTACCTTTTGTTTGAGTTGGGAGTTATTACATAAATATAAGCGATCTTTGTACCATAGTGAATCATTTTTCCATGTAAATGTATCTGATGTACTGGAATACTGCTACAACCTTTCAATGCGAGTCCACATGTTTTCGTCATTCTTCCATTCAATTGGGTTTTCAATTCTATTATCCAATCAGGTTGGATAATCGATATATCACAGAGAAAGGCCTCAACATCTTCATCCTTTCTTGAGACTGCATATGCAAAAACATTTCTCTTCCCTTTTTGTAGATGATTTCAAAATTATAACCGAACATCTTGGTCACCCATTTTTGTTGTTCTTATGAAGATAATCTTTGTTTCAAGGAGTATATAAGACTATCATGATATTTGTTTACCTTGAAGTGAATACCTATTAGGTTAGGGCACCATTTCTTCAATGCATGTAGTATTTCCATCATTTCGTTCTCATAAATGGGTTTGTGTAAGTCCTTTCCCTTGAGTGGTCGACTTTCAAAAGAGAGGGGCCTTCCTTCTTGCATTAGAAAAACACCAATGTCATTTCCTGAGGCATCACATTCCACAATAAAGGTTTTTGTGAATTATGGTGTGGTCAATACAAGAGCCTTGCACATCGCCTCTTTAAGTTGTTCAAAATCTTGAGTTTCCTCTAGAATCCATGAAAATGCATCCTTATTAGTTAATGTCGTTAAAGGTATTGCTATTCTTCCATAGTTTTGAACAAACTTTTTTTGGGAATCAACCAGTCTATCATGGCCTTAATCTTGTTAGGGTCTACCTTGACACCTTCATGAGATACAATATGACCCAGATATTCTACCTCCTTCACCCCAAAGAAACATTTGGATGGTTTGGCATACTTATTTCTCATTTAGTATTTGTAGCACCTTATCAACATGTCAAACATGATCCTCCCAAGACTTGCTATAGATTAGTATATCATCAAAAAATACAAAGACAAATTTTCGAAGGAAGGGCCTGAAAATGGAATTCATCAACCCTTGGAATGTGGAAGGTGCATTCGTAAGGCCAAAAGGCATGACCAAAAATTCATAATGGCCTTCATGAGTTCGGAATGTTTTTTTTGGGATATATTCTTCCTTCATTCTAATTTGACGATACCCTGAACAAACATCCAAATTTTTGAAGTATATTTCTCCATGTAGTTCATCTAACAATTCATCAATAACAGGAATGGGAAACTTGCCTTTAATAGTGATCTTGTTGAGCTCTCTGTAATCTAGACACATACGCAAAGTAAGAAATTTTTCTATATATAATAATGCCATCCTCTAACATTTCTTCAACCATACGCTCATTTTCACTCTTCTGGGCATAAGGGTATCTGTAAGGCCTAATGTTAAGAGGAACACAACCAAGAATTAGGTAAATAAAATGATCATTATTTCGAGTGGGGGGAAGACCTCTGGGAATATCTTCAAATAATTTGGAATTCTTATCAATGATCCCTTGGAGATCTAGGGGAACATATGGCTTAGATGTTTGAACATATAGTGAGCATAGTTGTACAATTACACCCTGATGAACCTTTTTAAATAATTGTGTCATGGCATTATAGCTTATCACCTTACTAGGTTTCCCTATGATACCCCTTAACTCAATTTAGTTTCCTTCTAATGAAAATTTCATGAAAAGTTCTTGAAAATTAAAATCCATCGTTCCCAATGATTGTAACCATTGGACTCCTAGTACAAAATCAACACCACCCATGGGTATATTAATTATTGGAATATTAGTTACATATTCCTCCATAGTAATATTGATCTTATGGAATTTCCCAGAGCAATTGATAGTTCCTCGATTTGCAATCATTACTTGAAACTTTGGCCCTAGATATATAAATAAATTGAGAGATTTAGCTAATTTATAATGAATGAAATTATGAGTACTATCAGAATCAATTAGGATTACTACCTTTTTATTTTTGATATATCCTTCAATATTGAGGGTTTGATGAGTGTTAATTCTAGCCAATACATTACATGATATCATGGGAGTCAACTCTTCAGAATAAATCCCTTCTACATTTTCATCTTGAGATGGTTCTTGTTCTTGTTCTTGTTCTTCTTCCTCTTCACAATCTATGTAGAATAATTTATTCTCACCACACTTATGTCCCTTACTATACTTGTTGTCACAATTAAAGCATAAATTAATTTCTTTTGTTTCCTCCAATTGTGTAGGTTTCAACTTTGTAGGTTGAGGTGTTTTCAAAGAAGGAACATTATTATCTCGATAGATTTTAGGAGTGGTCCTTCTAGTAGCCATAGCCATATTTTTACTTTCAACATTTATCGCCACCCTGAACAGATTCTCTAATGATTTGTGTTTCCAAAGGTGAACCTCATGTTGAATGTTATCCTTTAAATTTCCTATGAATACATCAATTAGGTGTTCATATGGAATATTTGTTACCTTTATATTCAATGTTTGGAAGTTCTTAATGTGCTCTGCAACAAAATCCTTTTACTTGAGATTTATCAATTGACTAAAGAAGGTATTGCTCCATGTATCTTCATAGTATACTATCATTTCTTCTGTGAAAATTGTCCAAGTGACAAGTGATTTGTAAGAACAAATCCATCGATACCACACAAATTGATTGGGTTCTAAATATAAAGAAGCAATTTGTACCTTTTGTGTGTGTGGAACATCATGTAGATCAAAGAACTGCCCCATATGAAGTATCCATGTGATTGGATCCTTTCCATCAAACTTCCTCATATCAATCTTAGGAAATTGGTTGGTCTTCGAATCAAAGCTAGAGTTTCTCTAGTATTGATTCATCTTCCTTGTGTCCTCATCATGAATTTCATGGGATACATTGTCAATTTCAGGTGGCCTATTTATTAGGAAAATTTTCAATCCTTCAATGATCTCCCTTTTTAAACCATCGATCTTCATATCCATTATTCCCTCCAACTTAGCTTCAATTGAATACATCATCCCTAGTAGTTCATCTTTTGTTACTATCTTAATTTTTAAATAATTTATGTCCCTACGCATTTCTTCACCTTCATTAAGTGTCCAAGTAGGACTGTATGGAGGCTTATTTGGTGTAGAAGTTCCCTTTTTTGGTGGCATGTTGGCAAAGTATCACTTTTAAAATTTGATTTCGAGGTGGTTCTGCTAGACGATCTTTATTCTACTGTATCTCCAAAATTTCAACCCTTATGGGTCTAAAACATTTGTTCAATAGTGCTCTCATATGTCTTCTCTGCAATGCCAGAGATCTTATCAGAATTGGATGTGTCAAGTGGAAGTTATGGTAACTTCCCTACACCTTGTTGATGTTTGTCCCTTCCAAGAGAGCGTACTTGTAAAGCGTGCCAAGAGAAAAATATTTGATATTTGATTATGAAACTTGCACCCGAAATACTAAAGATTTCCCACTATCCAATGCAACTAGTCCCACTTAATTTGGATAATCACTGAAGAATATATCATTGGTTTACCCAAAACACCTGTTTGATACTAGTTAATATGACTAGTCAGCTACCCTATCTTACACAAGGTGTATCTACAAAATTAGGATGACCCCGAAGCTGAAATGTTTATCATGGATACCTCGATAAATTATATAAATAACCTATGGGTTTCAGGGTTTGAAACATCAAATTTTAGGGTCTAAAACACCACACACAAAAAAATTCAGGATGATTCCATAACCCTATCTTACACAGGCTATATCTATGAAAGTATAAGGCCTCAAGAGATGGAATTTTAACCCCAAGTACCTTGACGCGTATAATAAATATCCTCTAAGGAGTTCCTTTTGAAAAATCATATAAAATAAGTTATAGTGAAAATGTTAAGGTGTCTGATATGTAGCAGTGAAACCCTGAGACCTTGAGCTTTGATACCAAATGTTAAGAACCAAATATAAAAAAAGAATAAAAAACCTCAGAATAAGTACTCAACGCCTTAAAAAAGAGAGAATTTCAGATAATAATCCTATTCGAGGGGGAAACCTCCTTATACACAATATAAATTTACAAATACAATATGATTCCAAATGAAAAGGTCTCCTTGGTATATATAGGAGACTAGGAGGTACAATTACAACTAATCGACCCAAGATAACATAAATAATATAACAATACTAATGTAATATGCCCCAATTAAGGGGTAATGTGCCATTATTTAGGGCTTAACATATTTTCAATTGATCAACGGTAACCTATTTCATGTTATATTTATATATCAACACCCTTTTACTACATACAAGCTTTTCATGCCCCTGATGATGGGTGGAGTGTCCACTCAAAACATTGGACGTTTCAAAACTCTGCACATTTTTTGAATCTAGAAGTGCCTCTAGCATTAAGAACATATACAACTTGTTTTATGTTTTTTTCAAAGTTCTGTGTAAGATATCGAGGTAGAACATATTGTAACAAAAAATAAATCAGTATAAACATTATTATGATTTTATATCTTATTGAGTTCTCTTGTAGCCATCATTTTCATTAGGGTTTTGCGAAAACCCCTTCCACTATTGGTTTGGTTTCGGTGGTGCAGTATCCACCCTAGCTAGACAAGAGGGGAATCCGTCTAGAATTTCCATTGGAGCAAGACAAGAAGGAGGAGGATCCATATAGCGTCTTCGTTGGATATTCAATTGGGAGTTTGGCCTACTATTGGGCGGATACCAAAGTGGAAAGGAGGTTTATAGAGTCTTGTAGACAACATCGAGCTTAGAAAACTACAAGATTCTAGAGGGTTTTGGGGAAACCAGTAGGTTGTCTCTCAAGGCCCCAATGGACGATGGGATCCATCTTGCGAAGACCTCTGTAATCAAGGTTTTGAACAGGTTGTCGGGGTTTGGTCTGTGAAGTTTACAGGAGGGCATGTAAATATGTTCGCAGAGAATAAAACATTGCAATAGACAAGCTATGAGATATTATATAGTCGACACCATCTATTGGCATCATTCCAGGTTTCTTCAGTTGTTTTGTGTTTAGTGAATATTGTGTTTTCCTTGCAGCCAATAGTTGTAGTTTGTTGATGAAGTTTCCTAGAAGCTATTAGATGTTATTGTTGTTTGTATTTCTAGTCTCCATTCATAATAAAGGATTCCAAATTTTTTCACTCTCATTCATTTTGTACTTGGATTAGTAATGATTTCCCCCAATGTGATGCATGTAAACAGTTTGTGAAAACTACTCAATCAATTAATAACACATATAATACAATATTTGACAAAAGTACACAACCAGAACCACATAATGGACAACATACCTTCATTTCCCTAGAATATTCCCATCGGGGTATATTATAGTGGTATCAATGTTGGTGAGTTTTCCATCTTGTGAGCGTATTCAAAGATTAAGACAATTCAGGAATCCATAGCAGAACATAAGAAGGGACAAGCACCATTGTTGAGGGATATTATGTTCTAGGATTTATATGAAAAGTGTGTGGCTTACTGCGATGAGTATGAGAAGCACAATAAAGAGACCCAAGAAGTTATGTCATTAATGAATTATATCACCATCATGAAAGGGGACTGGACTAAAGTTCAAACCAAGGATTCCTTGAAAGGCACAAGGTAGAAAGTGAAGGATGAGTGTGAAGGACAAGTGTAACAATGCGCATCAAGCCATGTGGAGGATGTGTGAATAAAGGAATAACAAACAACTTCCTATGATACATCATCAAAACTAACCGATGAGGTTGATGACACTAGTGTGTTATATGGATATACCTATGATGAATCAACACAAGAAGATGATGCAACATCTTATGATAACATGTTCCAATCATAAATTGTTGAGGATTCCACAACTTTCACCATGTATGATGCTTATGATGTGGGTAGTCTAAGTGTGGTAACACATATTCTTGATTAGGATTCAACACCATATGATTTCAATGATGAGGAGGACATGATTGTAGCTCGATAGATTTTGGAGGACCAATTATTGGTTAAGGAGGAGAAGATTTTGTAGGTGTTGACAAGGGAAGATTATTCTCATAAATTTATTGAACATATTATGTGGAAATCTTAGATGGAGGAGAGACAAAAATGAGTCATATATAGGATCACTAGTTCCTAATTACAAACAATCAAAGAATCACTAGAGAAGATGAAATATGATTACTTGTAGTTGTTCATGGATAGGGACCTTGCTCTTAAATACACTGAAGAAAAGGAGAGAAGAATGAGGAGCTTTGTTACCAACTTAGTTTGGCATGCTCCTCATCATTGATAGCAGCACATACTTCATCATATTTGGTGGCACTGACACATGAGAGCATGAGTGGAACTCGTGATCTGAGGGAGGAGCCTCTTGTGACAATTCCATACAAGGAGTATTGGGGTTGCATGAAATTTTAGACACAGATGGTTTTGATCATGTGCATTGCAAGGATCATGAGCGGTTTATTTTGGCTCAAGTCTTCTCTATAAAGATGATAGTTGATAAAAATCCTTATGGACTAGCCATCAAGGAAGTATATGCACCAAATGATTGGGGAACTGAGTATAGGATAGATGTTGATACATCACTTTGGGATCCAAGTTTAGTTGATATTTGTAGACTGATTGATACATTGGCACATATAGGATACACGATGGTACATGATGATACATTGGTGTGCAATGAGATACAACAACATACGATGGTGTACAATGGTATGAAGTGGGTTTTTGGGATGTTTCCCTTGGGGCGACCTTTACACATAGACTTTAGACATATCATTGACTTTGTTTCACCCAGGATAAATGAGTGGATGTATGAGCTTAATGGAGAGGCACATACCTCAGATATTGATCTTTGAGTGGGATATCACCAAAGAAAGGACAGGGAATAGGATATTCACAAGATCATTCTCAAATGTTACCTTGAGTCCTTGGTCCTACCATTGGGGTTGAACAACGCACCTGACACATTATAATCTTACAAGTAGTGGCAGTGGAATCTAGTTCCATTTTTTAATACCTAAAGTATATTCGGTAAGACGTGGAGGAATCACCTGAGTCAGATAGGAAGGATTATAGCCAAGTTAAGTTCGTGTTTTTGGACTATGTGGTTACAACATAGGAGGAGATCCAAATTGTATTGGGTTAGTTCACATTTATTCTTGTTGATAGAGTGGTGGATGGAATTACCCACTACATAGGTCACACACTTGTATCCCTTGAGCTCCCACTTAGAGAGATGATTATGTGGGCTATATATGATCCACCTTCGATAGGGCATTTTAGGTGCTCACATGAATGTGAGGAACCACAAGTGATAGGGATACTTTCCAGGAAGGTATTTATATTACTCGAGTACGTTGATGATGAGAAAGACAATAGATTTCCTAATAAAGTTTGGTAGGAGCTAAACATATTAGCATGCTCAGAGTTTATTCCTAGTACAAGGATTCCACCATATGATGGCATACCATGGACTTGGATCATTTTGACTCTGACAGTTACGAGTATGGCGCAATAGTCCTTAGAATGTATTAGGAGTAGTGGACTTTCTATTTGGTGGTGGGATCAAGGAATTCATCTGAGTGATGGATTGATTCAGATGATGGTCGACAAAGACGTGACAAGGATTGTTCCACTTTATTTTTTGGATGTTATTAGAGGGGAGGTTGAGACATACTCTACAAGGAAGGACAGACTTGAGGCCAACCATGGACTTGCAGGATTAGACTTCAGTGAGACACTTTCACATGAGAGGATGCAGGATGGTGGTTTCAGTCCCTTCAGGGAGATTATCTTGGGTTCCAAGAGAGGAGGATGTAGACTGGGCACATTGTTAGGATGGTGATTATCATATTGGTATAGTGTCATCATCATGGTATCTTTCCAGGATTAGTTTGGGACCCTGAGATCACATTGTTTGAAAATTCGACCACTATTACAGAGGAGAGCACTAGCTTTGAATTTACGAAGTTTACTTTTATGAGGCTTAGGAGGGGTTTCTTGGAGGAGTGGTCTTCCGAGGGGTTGAATGATTTTATGCAGATTATGATTTCTTGACTTATCAACAAAAATCATGTGGATTCTTGTATTATCACCTTACAGACCAGGGCTAACTTATTTACATCATACATGCTAGTTTTGGATCCTAGTGACTTTACCATATATAGGGTTCTTATGTTCACATGGAGGGACTTTGCGAATGATATGTTGGGATATTGTCCAGACAATACTTGAATGATTGCAGTATACATGAGGTACTGGAGTATTGGGGAATTTCCCTTTGATACTTGGATACTAGGTATAATGGATGCCCTATCATTTGGTGACCACATATACTTCTCTATGATGTCTGATCTTAGAGTGGGGAAACATTGGTTGGGATTTATCCTTGATAGTGGATGAAATCCTTTGAGAAATTACATCTTGGGGACATAGAGTGGGAAAAATGTTCGATCAAATATGATCAGAGTAGTGCAACACCAATGTGGTGTTTCCTTTTAAAGGATTTCTTGGAACCTTGGGGTTTCAATAAGCGATAGTCCAGCAGTTGACATGGAGATGAGAGCGAATTTTTTCTCTCATGAGATTGGTTCCCTAGTAGATCATTACATTGATGGGTTGATCGATTTATTGTAGAAATAATTGGCTTTTCTTTCTGGAATTTTTTCGGAGGCCTCTTATGTCAGTACATTATCATACTACTCCTTGAGCGGAGAATGCTTCAAATTTTACAGGGTAGTTTGGGATCCTAGTATCATTTTTCAGTTTCATTCTAGACCAATCAATGGAGTGTCAGGTCATGATAGGATTTATTGACGACAAGAAATATTTCAGAAGGGAGGACTTATCAAGTCCCCATTTTTTATTTCCTCTATTTTTGAGTTGAAGGGACTTTCATGGATTGTCAGTGGAGAAAAAGGAGTAAAAAGGGGGTCATTTAATGTCACTTAGTTAAGAGATATTATATTATTAAAGTGAAATTATGAAAATTAAAGTAACTTTATATTAATAAGTTACTTAATTATTATTAAAGTGACTTTTAAGCCTAAAGATAGCATTGGTGGGAAAATAAAGGCTATATTTGATTTAGTAAAAAAGGGGAAAGTTCTAGAATATTGATTTAGTCAAAAAAGGGGGAAATTATAGAAGGTGTGGAGGAAGAATCTTTAAGGGGCTGGAAAATTATAAAAGAAGGGTAACCCCTCACTTCTCATTATTATTATTGTATATCTTATTGAGTTCTCTTGTAGCCAACATTTTCATTATGGTTTTGGGAAAAACCATTATGCTATTGGTTTTGTTTTCTTGGTGTAATATCCACCCTAGATAGACAAGAGGGAAATCCATCTAGGATTTCCATTGGATCTAGTCAAGAAGGAGGAGGATCCATACAAGGTCTTCATTGGAGCTTTACTTGGGATTTTGGCCAACTGTTGGAGGGATATCGAAGTTCGTAGGAGTTTTAGAGAGTTTTCTCGATAGGAACAAGCTTAGATACCTACAATATTCCTGGGGGTTTCATGGAAACTAGGTTCAAGGAACCTCTGTGTATTGAGAATAATTAGTTCTGCGAGACCCCCCTAGCTGATAGGATTCATCCCACAAAGACCTTTGTAATCAGGGTTTCCATTAGGCCATCATGGTTTGATTTGTGAAGCTTATAGGAGGGCATTAAAAGACTCTCATAGAGAATACAACATTGTGACAAATAGGCTAGGAGATATTTTGTAGTTGGCACCATCTATTGGCATCATTCCATGTTTCTTGAGTTGTTTTATGTTTAGTGAATATTGTAGTTTCATTGAAACCAGTATTTTTATTGTTTTTTTGAAGCTACCTAGCAGCCATTAGACTTCTGTTTTTGTTTGTATTTCCATTCTACATTCATAATAAAGGATGCCAAATTCTGTCACTCATTCATTGTGTACTTGGATTAGTAATGTTTTCATCCAATGTGATGCATGAAAACCATTTGTGAAAAGTACTCAATCAGTTAATAACACATATAATACAAGTATTTGAAAAAATCACACAACCAGAACCACATAATGGACAACATACTTTCATTTTCCTAGCATATTCCCATAAGGGGATATGACACATTATTCCTGGTTTTATTCTATTCTCTTATTTCTAATTGAAAAGATTTTTTTCGGTATTTTGATACCTATGGTTATTAGGGAAGATCTACCTATACTCATCAAACACATCCTTTCATAAAATTATTGAATGATGAGATTTCATCCTAGGACCACATACTTGACATGAAAATTTACCCTTTGTTCGAAGTTCTACACCATATGGATTAATGTCAGTATCAACTATATACCAAGGAATTATTTTAAAAGCACGCATAATATTTTCATAAAATAATATATTATTGAAGTGAAGTAGTACATTACATACCACAAAAATGTGTTATCCCTAAGGTATCATGAAGTTTCCATGTAAGTATTCCATGGAATTGAAATTTCTTTTTCTTACTAGTCTAGAGATGTCGTACATAGGGATGCCAACCCATAACATTAGTATAATGTCGATAAAAGGCTCAATATATGAATTCATATATTTAACTTGGTACTTACCTAATTGATTTAAAATACACACGATTACTACTTTTCCTATGTGCGCGCATGCAATGAACAAGAAAAATGAAATGTTAGGTTTAAACCAATACCTAGAAAAATCGTTTCCAACATATTATGCTCCCTATTTATTGAAATCTAAGGAGGAAGGTTATTGTTTATAAAAAATATATGACAAAGTGAGTAAATAGACTTGATCTCTCCAAATGGATTTACACCATAATTTTCCAATGAAATCCTAACATTAGGAGGTTATTCTTTAAAAATTGGCCAGCTTTGTTCGATGTTCCTAAATGTGGAACCATTTTTAGGAATTTGAAGAACAACATCTTCACTTGTGTTCCATTCATGATAATCCATAAACTACGATGTGCTTTGGCACCTGAAAAGTGGTTGCAAGAGTGGAATTATGGGATTATAATGAACAATCTTGTGAGGCACGCATTTTGTTACTTGATGGGTTCAATATCTACTAATTTGACATTTCAAGCATTTCGTTTCCGATGCATATTGTCCATAATGTATAATATGATCATTAGGACATGCATTAATAGTTGGATACTCCATTCCAATATCTTCATATTGACAGACGATTTTCGGTATGTGTGAGGTAAAATATTTTATGACGGTACAAGAAATTCACCTAACAATATACAACAAAAAATATAACTTGTTAATGTAAAGAATATTAATCATAATTATTGCATCCTTAATTTACACATTAATTAACACTAAAGATAGAGAAAAAAAAGTAGACCTTTTATGTATATGTGACGAATTATATTACATACCTTAGGATCTGGGTGAGACAAGTGTTTGACAAACCATTCAATACCTTCAAGTTAACTAACAATAATATAGCAGAGAGAATATGTGTACCTTCATAAAGGGGTTGTTGTGACTTCTCAATCAAACATACATCGTGAATATCACTGAAATTGTCATCCATGGGAGAAAAGTTGTTCTATATTAATCTATTTACACCATAATTCTCTACTATATTGTTAGTTTCATCTTCTTCCATAGGAATAATTTGATCTCCAATATTTTCTCCATCTTCCTCGATGTGTACAATGGGATTTCTACTACTACTTGACACATTCCCAAGATCGCACTTAGGATGACCTTTCTTTATAATTACAAACAATCAAATAATATTAGTGTATGTAACAAATATTAAAAGGATAAAAAAAATTATGAATACAATCAATGAAAAAACAGATAATGAGTAAATTACCAAGGGGTTATATTCATACCCCTTTAAGCGTGCCCAAAATGTTTATAATTTCCTTTAGTTGTTGCTTTTAAAAAACTTCTTTTATTGAAGCCCCTGCATTAAGTGCAAGGGAAATAACATTTCCTATCACCTTTTGCATTCAATGCCTCAAATAACCTTTGAAGTGTCTTATCATTTTCCTCTGGAGTAATTTTATATGGCATTGTAATTAAATATTACAAAAAAATACAATGAAGTAATATAAGTACAATATATGAATATATTCAACCAATTTCAAACATGTAAATTCATTCATATATGCCAGAAAACATAATACAAATAATAGAGAGGAAGAGGAGCTATGACCCCATGTGAGAGGAAGGGGGAACAACAATAATGTTATGCTTTCCATCTTTTCAAATAGTTAGGGAACATCCTTCCAATATTTGTAAACATTTTTTAAAATGGTTGGCATGCATCCTCCAACATTTTGCACTGTGTCAAAATCCAATATTGTTGAAATCAAAGAAAGGTAAAAGCCGTGAGATATCACCCTAGTATATAGTATTTGTTGAACTCATACTTATACTGAGAGGGGGGGTGAATCAATATATGATACTTCTTACTTTATTTAATCATTCATCAATCATTCATTAATTGAGTAACAATAATGACATATAAACTCAAATCACAATGCACATAGTTTAACATAGAAACCCGATTGGGAGAAAACCATAAAACTTATCTTTATACATTTTTGTAGGCACCAACCTATTGTTACAAACATTGTAAGCAACAACTTACTCGATACACCAATATCCTCAAGTGAGTGCCAACTCAACAAGATGTAGGCACCAACCTACTAGAGACACCAATATCCTCAACTAAGCACCAACTCAACAACACCTATATGCACCAATCAACTATTTCAATATTTGTAGGCACCAACGTGCCTGAGACACCAATCCCCTCACCTGAGCACCAACTCAACAAGATATGTGTAGACACAAATCTAATATATTCATATACAAATTACTTCTCACTTCATCTACATACTTCATACTACAAACATAGCTTCAAACCCTAGGGACATTTAGCCTTCATTCCCTAGCAAACCTCATAGGATCATTTCCAAAATATGATCCCATACTGAAACATCACAACCTCAAAATAGTGCGCATTATAAGAACACAACCTCAAAATAGTGCACATCGCAGCATCACAACCTCAAAACAATGCACATTTCATCATCATAGACCTCCAGTCCTTCATAGTGCACCTTGAGAACAATAAAAACAAAAAAAAAAACTCTCAGAATTCTCTTAACACCTTTAGATCCCAAAAAGATACCCTGGATCCTTTAGCACACCTAAGATAACTTATGCATACCTTAGAATTGATCTCTTTCTTTTTTTCACTACAAATACACACATCTATCATATATTTATAGTAATTTCGTCATCACTTTTAGGGCCAAGATTGAACGACCAACTGAGTCGAGATAAAAAATTTGGCAGGGTTGTCGGAAAAAAACATTCATATCTCCTCATTCGTAGGGAGTTAGATGGAATTACATATACCATTGGAAAGGTATTGGAATAATACTTCCAACCATATAACCTACGATCACATTTGAGCTAGGTATATATGGTTGTAACATCTCTCTCTTGCGTGCACTGAGCGAACTTATTCTTTGAGGACACTTGCTTGCAAGTGATCCAGATTATTATACTATTAGGAATTTGATTATGATTATAAGGCATTATGGACATGATGACATGTTATTTTACTGTATTGACATAGACAGGTGCTATTGACTTGGTTCTCCTGAGTGTGTAGGATTCTTTACCTTGATGATGCAGAGGCATCGATGAGACCCTTGGACTCCAGATCAAGTCAGGGAGTGGACTATTGGGGTTTGATTGTTGTATATATGACCTATGTGCATCTAATTATATGTTATGATTATGGATTTAGTTTCTCGAAAAGAACAACTTCACATAAGCCTTTCTTCAGGAAATTTTAATTCAACCCTTTATTTTACACTTAAATGACTTAACTAACTTACTCGTAAAGTAAATAGTGATCGAAGAAGAAAATAAAAGTAGATTTTTATAAGAAATAATAATTATTAATGTTAAAAGATGCAAAAGTTTAGGGTTTATTGATTTTATTAAATGTAATAGGATTATCTTTTGTTGGGTAGAGGTGAATGGTGGTTTAATAGGGATTTTAAACATAAAGGTTGTAGGTGTAATGGTTAATTATCTTGCGCAAGATTAATGGACGAGAGTTTAGTATATGTATCAACTAAAACCCTTAATAGCTTTAGTTTATGGAAATTAAGTGCCTTGCACCTTAGGTCCAGCTGGAAGGGATGATTGGTATTTTTAATACACCACAGGTTTCCCTGTAGGAAACAACAATCCTTCAGTCCTTCGTGCAATTTAATTCAAATGTTGTCATGCGTCTTGTCGATCTGTTGCTTAGGGTGTGGGTGTAGTCCTCATGTCAGTAACTTGGATCCTAGTGAGTTGGATTCATATGGAGTCCTTAGTCTAGATAGGTTAGGTAACACCAAGGTTATCACTGCACCTATAAACTAGGGACGTCATGAGTCCTGATGAGGGGATCATGGCGCGCCCTATTAGATTGAGGCGAATGATAACTTGGCTGGAGTATGTGCCTTCCATATGAGTGTTGTTGATCATTGTAATTTTTCTATTGGTGCATGGGTTGAATGCCTTCATGTGTTTGGTAGCCCTCCATCAAGGTCCTAGTTAAATGGTCATCGAGGTCATTGTGTCGGGATGGTGATGTTGTCCCTTAGCTTGTAGGTGTGGTCATCTTTATGTCAAGAAAGTAGTCATTTCTCCTTGTTGTTTTACGCATGTTTCGCCCAGTTGCTCTTGTGCCAGTGCGTGGAGTCATAGTTGTCTCTTTCCTATTCTACGGGCATGGTGCTCGTCATCAAATGTGTTTTTTAGCTGTAATCGTTGTTTTCATCCTTTTAAAAAAAAAAATTGCACTTTCTTCTTCGCTTGTAGTCGTAACAAAGGGGTTGTTACATATGGTATCAGAGCAGGTTCAACCCGTGACTTGGGATCACTATGGCTTTCATTGATATGATAATTGATTATAATGTTGCTAATTAAGTTGACGTGTATTCATGCAGGTAATCATGGTTAGAGGATGTCGCAAAGGTAGGCGACGAGGTGCTAGGGGAGGAGGCGTGACACCTCCATTAGAATCCACGCCTGAGGGGTCTAACCCCCAGGGAGACGAACAGGTTGTCGGGAAGGAGAAGATAGCGGTGGGTGATGTGGTTAGATTGATGAGGTATTTTCAATGGATGTCTAAGGCACTGATCATCCGTTTGGACAGAGATGAGACCAGGGTGCCGACACCCCCTGAGGGTCCACCACGCGCTCCGGTTGGTACTGGTAGCATTCACCGCGAACTCGAGAAGGTCAAATTTCCCGAGTTCTTTGGTGCCTTGGACGACGCAGCCATCGAGGCATGGTTGGAGAATATGGCGATGTGATTTTCACTTCACGACTATACCTCTAACAAGAAGGTCTGCATGGCAGTCTTTCAACTGATGGGGAGCGCTCTTCTATGGTGAAAGATGCTCCTACCATAATTAAACATGATCGTCAAAGACGTGTCATGGGAACTGGTCAAGGAACGATTTTGAGAGAGGTACCTATCAAAAGAATTCATTGAGCGTTAGCTCAACAATTTCAGTGCCTTACAATAGGGCAACCGTACGGTACCCGAGTATGAGGCCTGTTTTATGGAGTTTCTTTGGTATGCTCCACATATTAATACTGCGAAGTTTAAGGTCAAAAGGTTCTTGTTCATCCTAAATGTCAACATATGTGCAAAGGTTAGGCTTTTGATGCCTCTAACCTTGCATGATGTCATCCAAAAGGCCCTCATAGAAGAGGAGGAGCTTATCAATGGGGGTCAGAGAAGGACTCCAGCGAGGCCAACAAGGTAGGTGTCATCTGGTACGCTACAACATCAAACACCAGTCAGACATATGCCAATATATCATCGCTTCCAGAGGGGATCCACTTTCACTACACCTCGACGACCAATGCCTCAACAACAGACTCCTTATCAGTGACCATAGCATCAACAATAGTGTCACCCACAACAGGAGCAGCTTAGTCCTGTTTAGTAGAACAGACTAGGATTCCAGGCTAGTGGGCTGTCAACTTCTACTTTGGGTGCCATGAGTAATGGACCAAAGAAGGGGTGTTGGACATGTGGGGAGCCACACTAATAGTGTGATTTCCCAGTGGAGAGGACTAGAGACTCTAGAACAGTCGGACCCACTACCATGGGAGATTTGGGCAAGGCCCATTGGATTCATGCAACAGTGAATAACCATCAGGCATAGCACCATTCGACTATGCTTGAGACATCAGGTACCGTCGTTGACCAGGCCCTTAGTATTTTGATAGATCTCGGTGCTACTGAGAGTTTCATTTCTGGTGCAGCGCTAAAAAGGATTAAGGTAAAGGAAGTTGAACATGATGAATTTATCTTTGTAGAGATGGATTCTGGAGCCAAACAGAAGGTTGGAGGAAAGGCTATGGGTTGTACCCTTAACCTAGGAGAGTTCATCACCAGGGTCAACCTATACATCATGATCTTAGGATCTTATGATGTCATAATCGGTATGGACTAGTTGGAATTGCATGAGGCAATACTCAACTGTAAGATGAAATGGTTGAGCTTGGTCGATGATGAGGGATAGATATGCATGATTATAGGACAGAACCAGGGAGTTTCCCTGAGGTTCATCTCTTCCTTGCATCTATGGAAGAGCATGCACAAGGGATGTAAGCTTTATGTGATCCTTGTGTTAAACAAGAAGGGAGTAGCAGAAGGTCTAGAAGACCTTACGGTGGTGAGAGAGTTTGCAAATGTCTTTCTGGAAGAGTTACCTGGGATGCCATTGGAGAGGGAATTGGAGTTTACCATAGACTGAACCAATAGCGAGAACACCTTATCATGTGTCGACCTTAGAGTTACAGAAGTTGAGAATGCAACTGAAGGAGCTATTGGACCTAGGACTTATACGTCAGAGTGTGTCACCATGGGGTGCGCTTGTTATTTTAATACAAAATAAGGATGGGTCATGGATACTCTGCATTTACTACCATCAATTCAACAAGGCAACGATCAAGAATCAATATCCATTGCTAAGTATTGATGATCTGTTCGATCATATGAAGGGTGCGACGGTGTTTTCCAAGATCAATTTTTGATCAGGGTATCACAAGTTACAAATCAAGGATGATGGCATCCCTAAGACCGCCTTTAAGATGAGGTTTGGACATTACGAGTTTATCGTTTTACCGTTTGGACTGAAAAACACCCCAGGGTTATTTATGAGTTTGATGAACGAGGTGCTCTGCGAGTACTTGGACAAGCTCATCCAAGTATTCATTGATGATATTTTGATTTAGTATTGGATGACGGAGGAGCATGATGAGCACTTGCGCTTGGTACTACCATGTCTATGAGATCATAAATTGAATGGGAAGTTGTCCAAATGCTTGTTTTATTAATCAAGGATTCACTACTTAGGGAATATCATCTCTGGCAAAGGTATCACCATGGATCCAACAAAGGTCAAGGATATTATGGAATGTCCTACACCGATGAATGTCCCAGAAGTGTGTAGCCTCATGGGCTTAGCAAGATACTATCAACGGTTCATCAAGGTATTTTCGAACACATAAAATCTGATCATGGAATTGCAGAAGAAGAACAAGAAGTTTTTTTGGACCGAGAAATGCATGGAAGCATTTCGGAGGCTCAAAGAGTTGTCGAAAAAAACACCAATACTAAAGGTCCATGACATGGACTTGGACTTCTTGGTATGCACTGACACATCCAAGGAAGGCTTAGGTACAGTCTTGATGCAAGACAGTCGAGTGATTGCTTACATCTCGAGGAATCTGAGAAGGCATGAGGAGAATTATGCGACACATGATTTGGAGTTGTTAGCCATTGTATATTCCTTGAAGGTTTGGAGACACTACCATGTTGGATGAAAATTCTAACTAAATATGGACCACTCTAGACTACAACACATCTTTACGCAAAATGACCTGAATGCGCGACAATGACATTGGTCGGAATTTTTTAGCGAGTATGATTTTGAGATTTATTACATAAAAGGAACAGTGAACCGAGTGGCAGATGCATTGATTTAGAGACCACGCATATTTTCGGTGTTGCCTCTCTAGATGAATCTACATGAAAATATTCTAACTTTACAGTGCGACAATGAATAGTACAAAGAGGTCGAGGACTTTATCGGATAAAACACAATGATGGTACCAAGATTTGAAGGATTTACGTTTGACGACAATGGAATACTGAGATTTTAAAAGTGAATTTACATACCACCGAACGACGAGTTGAGGATTTTGATCCTAAATGAGGCTCACAGAGAAGTGTACATGGCTCACCCAAGAGTCACGAAGATGAGGGCGGACCTTAAACCCTTATTTTTTTGGAAGGGAATGGAGGCATACATAGTTAACTATGTGGCTAGATGTCTAGAATGTCAACACATAAAGGCTAAACATAGACATCCAGAAGGATTACTACATCCACACGCTATTCCAGAATCAAAATGGGAGGTTATTTCGATGGATTTAATTGTTGTATTGCCACTGACAACAAGGAGAAACAACTCAATTTTTGTGGTATTCGACACTCTGACGAAGAGTGCTCATTTTATTCCAGTGCATACGATGTATTAGGAACCTGACATAGATAGATTATTCATCAGTGAGATTGTGAGGCTGCATGGCATGCCTAAGAGGATTATATCCGATCAAGGATCGATGTTTACTGGACGATTTTGGACTAGTTTCCAAGAGGCCTTGGGGACCCAACTTAACTTTAGTACTGCGTATCACCCAGAGACTGACGGGCAGACCAAACGAACAAACCAAATCTTGGAATACATGTTGTGCATGTACGTGATGAACCAACAAAAGTGTTCGGAAGAATTATTTCCACTGGTAGAATTCGCTTATAACAACAGTTACCAAAGAGCCATTAAGATGACGCCTTTCAAGTTCCTTTATGGGCATCCGTGTCAGACGCCTTTGAGTTGGGATCGGCTTGAGGATAGGGTCCTGGTGGGACCAAAAGTGATCCAAGAAATGGAATATCAAATGAAAACAATAATACAAAGGATCAAAGAAGCGCAGGATCGACAAAAGAGTTATGCCAATGCGCACCGTGTAGACCGTAGTTACGAAGTTGGCAATCAAGTCTTCTTCTGGATAAAACCGCATAAGATTTCAATCAATTTTGGAAAGGGAGATAAAATATCTCCTAGGTTCATGGGACCTTTCGAGATTGTGGAAAGGAAGGGGCCCATGGCCTATCGACTAGCCTTTCCTGATTCTTTGAGGCGAATGCACGATGTTTTTCACGTATCTTTTTTGAGACATTATATTATTGATCCTACACATGTTATTGACATGATTTCCTTGCAGGTATCGAATGAGGGGGGCAATCACGGCTGATCCAATACACATCATGTATCATTGCACTTGACAGCTACGACATACAACAGTAGATCAGGGCAAGGTCCAGTGGGACAACTATAGTCCGCACTCGACGACTTAGGAGGACGCATATAATATGCACCAGCAATTTCCATTTTTGTTTGATAGATAGACTTTTGACACTATGATACACATTATTTTATCACTTATATACTCTGAAACTTTGGGATAAAGTTTAGACCAAGAGGGGGTGTATGTAACATCCCTCTCTTGCACGCACTGAGCGAACTTATTCTTTGAGGACACTTGCTTGCAAGTGATCCGGATTATTGTACTATTAGGTGTTTGATTATGATTATGAGACATTATTGACATGATGACATGTTATTTTACCGTATTGACATAGATAGGTGCTATTGACTCACTTCTCCTGAGTGTGTAGCATTCTTGACCTCGAGGATGCAGAGGAATTGATGAGACCCTTGGACTCTGGACCAAGTCAAGGAGTGTACTATTGTGCATCTGATTAGATGTTATGATTATGGATTTTTTTTCTAAATAAGAACAATTTCACATAAACCTTTCTTCAGGAACTTTTAATTCAACCCTTTCTTTTACACTTAAATGACTTAACTAACTTACCTGTTAAGTAAATAGTGATCCGGGAAGAAAACAGTAGTAGATTGTTATAAGAAATAATAATTATTAATGTTAAAAGATGAAAAAGTGTAGGGTTTATTTATTTTATTAAATGTAATAGGATGATATTTTGTTGGGCAGAGGTGAATGGTAGGTCAATAGGGTTGTTAGACATAAAGTTTGTAGGCGTAATGGTTTATTATCTTGCACAATCTTAATGGACGAGAGTTTAGTAGATGTATCAACTAAAACCCTTAATAGCCTTTAGTTTATGGAAGTTATGCGCCTTGCGCCTTAGGTCAAGCTGGAAGGGGTGATTGGTCTTATTGATACACCACAGGTTTCCTTGTAGGAAACAAGAATCCTCTGGTCCTTCGCACAATTTAATTTGAGTGTTATCATGTGTATTTTTGATCTATTTCTTGGGGCGTGAGTGTACTCCTCATGTCAGCAACTCAGCTCCTAGCGAGTTGGATTCATCTGAAGTCCTTGGTTCAGATATGTTAGGTAGTGCCAGGGTTATCGCTGCACCTATCACCTGGGGATTTCATGAATCCTGATGAGGGGATCATGGCATGCCCTATTGGATAGAGGCGAATGATAACTTGGTTGGATTTTGTGCCTTACATGTGAGTGTTGTTGATCATTGTAAGTTTTCTATTGGCGGATGGGTTGAATGCCTTCATGTGTTTGGTAGCGCGCCATCGAGGTCCTAGTTAACTGGTCGTTGCGGCTGTTGTGTCGGCATGGGTATGTTGTCCCTTAGCTTGTAGGCATGGTCATGTTTGTGTCGGGAAGGTATTCATTTATCCTTGTTTTACGCATGTTTCACCCAGTTTCTCTTGTGCTAATGCGTGGAGTCATAGTTGTCTATTTTATGTTCTGTGGGCATGGTGCTCACTGTCAGATGTGTTTTTTAGCTGTAATCATTGTTGTTATCTTGTTTAAAAAAAAAAAATTCACTTTCTTCTTCTCTTGTACTCGTAACGAAGGGGTCGTTACAATGGTAAAGACAAATTCAACTATAGGGTATCCAAACTGAGCATCAATAATCCAAAGACAATGTTTCCAAGAATATCCATCTTTCAATATTTAGGTTGTACATCTATAGTCTCCCCCCATATTTGACATCAACGGAAACAATATTTCCAACAATATCCCCTTTTTTCGTTGATGGAAACCCCTAGTCAATTTTGATACTCCCCTTATCTACAAATTTCCTTGTGTCTGCAATTCTTCCTATGTCTACAATTTCTCCCCCTTTGACATCAATGGAAAAGGGATGTTCCCCATGAGATTTTGCTTCCCTTTCATATGAAACATGTTATTTTTCATTCAATGATTATTCAAGTGAAATAGTCTTGACCTGTATTTCATCATTCATTTTTCAAACCATTTTGTAGTTTTGGTCCTTCAAAAGTATATCTCTAATTTCTCACTTGTTGACAATTAATCATTATCCAAGTTGTCTATGCTACAAGTATCCAAAAGTCATCCTTATATTTGATATTTTTTATTGAAAAAACCTTCCAATCCAAACTCATGAGACTGGTCTTCTGAACAAGGTGAATATTTAGTATTTGAAATTTTTTTCTACCTCCACATTCCTTTCTGACAAGGACCATTCATATGATTTCTCTCGTCCAAAAGAGTATTGTAAACTTGAATTTCCATATTCACAAGGAAATGCCCCAACCTTACCTTTTCTAGAAATGGGGTTTACATGTTTCAAGCAAGAATCAAAATAGTTAATCTCCCTACCATATTCATCTATCTTATCACATCCTTTCTCATAAAAAAACATTTCTATCTCTCCCTCTTCCTTTCTTTTGCTTCCTTTTCCAAACCTTTGAGTATTCTTCTTTACATTTTGCAAGAGTATTGTATTCCTTGTTTTGTTTAGGAGAATTTATTTTATTGCTTCTACAATCATGTGCTATGTTCCCATAGTTGTTTAACTTATAACATTTAGTATTGTAATCAAGTAAAGGAGCAAATAAATTGTAGTTTCTATTAGAAAAGCCATGAGAACTTCTAGATTTGTTGCTCACATATCCTTTGACATTTTGTAAGGACCCATAATTTTGTTTCTCACATGTTTAATTCTTATATAAGCTCTATAATATATTTATTTATGACCAAAATGATTGCAAGAAAACAATGGCCAAGAAAGAGATTTTGGTATTGGTTGGTGAAAGGCCCTCTTGGTGGAATGACTTTTTATGGACTCATTCTTGTGGGAAGAATCATATTTTTGTTGGTCATCAATTCCTTTCCTATTGTTGCTTTCATTGTTGATGGAGCCTTTGAGAATATTGGCATAG
This sequence comes from Picea sitchensis, assembly GCA_010110895.2. Taxonomy (NCBI): domain Eukaryota; kingdom Viridiplantae; phylum Streptophyta; class Pinopsida; order Pinales; family Pinaceae; genus Picea; species Picea sitchensis. Next base: position 9,853 of record SNQJ01S0001495.1, on the reverse strand, counting down.
CTTTTAGGTTTTTCTTCATTTTTCTTTTATGATGGCTTTGTGAACTTAGTGCTTGTATCTCCTTTAGGGGTTTTTTATTTTTTGTCGTAGCCAAGACCTATCTTGATGAATGGTGACCTTTGGAAACTAAGGATATCACTTAAAGTTTTAGTGCTACTTTCAAACTTCAAATGATTATTTGGATCCTTCAATTTATCCTTTAATGAGGAAACTTCAATCTCTAACTTCTCACAGGTTTATTCCTTATCTTTGAGATAACTTTTCACTGCCTCTTCTATGCATTTTACTTCTTCTAGCTAAAGATTCAGGATGATAAATTATCCTATTTGTTTCTTAAAGATCATGATCCTTCTTTTCATGTTTTTGTAATTGTTGCTTCAACTTTATATTCCTTTTTCTAAGTCTGTTTATTTCCTCTAGGGAACTAGCAAATTATGTTTCAATATCTTCTTCTTTTGAATCTGGATTTTCATTTTCATCAATAGGATTTGTTTTCATGGTTATGGAGAGAGATTCTTCTTAATAATCACTATATTCCCTTTCTACATATGAACACTTAGAAATAAAATTTCCTATTCTACCACAATTAAAACATTTGATGGGTGGCTTACCTTTCTATTTTTCATGTCCTCCTTTTAGAAGTCACAAATTGTGCTTCTTTTGTATTTGATTGATAGTGGGAATAATCATTGGATTAATATTCAGAAATGTTTTGTAGCTTGTCCCAAATATGCTTAGATAATGTACACTTCATTACCTTGAAAATATCATAAACTAATAAGTCACTTAAGATTAAATATATTTATTTTTCATTTTTTTCACTTCACTCCTTCCCAACATCATTTGTATAACATTTTTTTATTGATTCCCAAATACCAAACCTTAGAGCCTTCAAATATGTCTTCATTCTTATCATTCATGATGCATAGCTTGTTCCATTGAACAAAGGAGATCTATTTGTAGGGAGACCTTTCTTACAATCCATATGTTCTTGGGATCTTCCTTCCAATGGGTAAACTATTTCTAGAGGAACTTACTTTGATACCAATTGTTGAACTTATGCTTATACTAAGAAGGGGGGTGAATCAGTATAAGATACTTCTTAGTTTATTTACCCATTCATCAATAATTCATTATATGAGAAATAATAATCACATATAAACTCAAATAACAATGCACAAAGTTTAACATGGAAACCCAATTGGGAGAAAGCCATAAAATGTATCTTTTTAAATTTTTGTAGGCACCAACCTACTGGAGACACTAGTCTCCTTAAGTGAGCACCAACTCAGCAAGATGTAGGAACCAACTTACTGGAGACACCAATCTCCTCAAATAAGAACCAAATCAACAGCACATGTAGGCACAAACTACTTTTACAATATTTAAAAGAAACAACTTTCTAGAGATACCATTCCCCTCACCTAAGTGCCAACTCAACAAGATATCTGTTTTAAAAAAATAGGATCGTGGAGAAAAAAAATAAAAAAAATGTGGAAATAAAACATAGAATATACACAATACAACAGTCACAGAGATATACGCATCTCACCCAGTGTGGGCTATGTCCACCAGAGAAATTTCCAGGTCCTTCCTTTATTGTTATCCAACAAATGAAGGGATACAACCTACAGACCCATTGTAACTTCCTCTTCTTTCTCTCACAGTATCTTCTCTCAGAATACAATATTCACTCCCATACATAGCCGCAATACAATTACCTCATAAAATAGGGTTTCCTTCTAGGGAAAAAAACCATAAAATAACTTCTATCATTAGTTCTGTGAACTTATAATGAATGGTCTAGATTGACTATGAAATTACAATATTTTACAAGGAAATATTTTCCAATATTTCACTTCGAGTGAACCACCCCCGAATCGCTAGCAAGGGGGGCCCTCCAAAATTTCTCTCCACTCCCCCCTAGACCCCATGGAGAGAGATGGGGGGCAAGGAATCCCCCACACACCCCCCGTCATGTAATGAGGTCTAAACATGGATGAAACAAGATCTTTGAATTAGGAAGATAATCAGGCTCCACAACCAACAATGTGTAGACAAATCCATGATCTTCATACATAGAGTACGTCTAATCTCACCTCCATGATTCATAATTAGGACATAGCTTCAAACCTTAGTCACATTTATCCTTCATTCCCTATCAATCCTCATAGCATCATTCCCAAAATAGGATCCCAGACTATAACATCACAACCTCAAAACAACGGACATTGCAACATCACAACCTCAAAATAGCATACATTTTGCAACATAAAAAAATCAAAACATCACACATTGGAGAATCACAAACCTTCATTCCTTCACATCACACCTTAAGACAAAGAAAATATCAAGAAAAAACCCTTAAACTTTTCTTGCACACCTTTAGAACCCAAAAAGACACCCCAACTACTTTAGTGCACCCAAGATCACTTCTTCGCACCTTACACTTGATCTCTTTCTTAGTTGATCTAAATTTTTTCACATATATCCTATATTTATAGTATTTATGGAGTCACTTTCAATTCCATCCTATAAATACTAGCTTATCCGACCTAAATTTTCTAGTTGGGTTCTCGAACAGAAAAAATCATATCTCCTCATTCCTAGGGATTTAGGGGGAATTCCATATACTGTTAGAAAGGTATCATAATAAGATTTTCAACCATATAATATGTGATCCAATTTGAGATATATATCTAGGATAAAAATTCCTTCAAATACAGGGTATCCAAACTAAGCATCAATAATTCAAAAACAATGTTTCCAACCATCTCCATCTTTCAATCGTTATCTTGGACATTTGTAGTCTCCCCATTCATTTGATATCAATAAAAACAATATTTACAATAGTATTTAGGGTTGACAACATATCCACCATATTGTAACTTTTAACTTGTAAATTACAAACACCATGCATGGTTTTATCTTCCTAGGGAGTTCATTTTTCATCATGCCTTGTTTTCATGTACTTTTATGCATTTTCCTCTTTATGCATTTTTTTTGCATTTACAAGGTAGTTTTTAGACTCTATGCACAATAGAGGGTTTTAGTTTTAAAATGAAAAAACAAAGGTATTAAAATATGTACAATGATAAAATAAAAACTCCACAATTTGAATCACTCAATTTGGAGGTCATATAAGTCCTAGGCATGCATTTTATAGTAAGACAATTTTACCCTTCATTTTACAGAAAGTCTTCAATCTTATTTCAAGGTAGAATTACTCTTTCATTTTAAATTGAAATTACGGTGATACATATATATTTATAATGTTATTATATTCACCCCAAATATTTTATACCTAAATTTGGATCTATATAGAAGCATGGGCATTCATTTCAATTAGGTCACTTTCTATTGTTTTGGCCTTTCAATTTACAAGGGAAATTTTACCTCTTTTACACAGTGGCAAAATTTATGTTTGAAAATGAAAATAAAAATATGTACACATGTGTAAATTATATAACACACCCTCAAAAACTTGAATCACTCAAATTGGAGGTGTTTTAAGACTTGGGCATGCATTTTTGTGAAGCATGGTGTGCATTTTGCACAAGGGTGTAAATTATAGTTTAAAGGAAAAACATGTATTTCTTAAGTGTGACTGTGCATTTTTAGATATTCATTCTATAATAATATTGAATTATGGTTTTATGCAACAACATAAACCAAAATCCTATTTTTTTATACAACAATATAAATCCTAATCTTAATCATCGATATCATCATATTTTGAGAACATTGTCATCTACATCTGGATCAACGTCTTCGACTTCTTCGTCTAACATGTTTACCTGCTCCTCTAAATCATATTATCCTTTAATACCATCTTGTTCTACATATTTCATACATAGTGATTCCATCCCATAACTTTATAATCTCATCGATAAGAGGTTCAATTTATACATTATTATCTTTAACATGGTACTTACCTAATTGAATGAAAATACACATAATTACTACTTTGTGTGTGTGTAACAAATTATGAAAAAACAAAGAAACATTAAATGTACTTCCTATCTTATAAAATGAATGGATAATAAAGGATATTAAAACTTGAAACAAGGTCTCAATAATATGGAATTCAATTCTACAATCCTTCGATTTTTTTCCAAATGGCTAGCATGAAAAATCAGTAATGGAAACAATATGAGGATTGCATGGGTGGGAAATTGTAACATACCCATCCTACAATAAGAAATAAAATATTTTTTTCCTTGAGCTAGCATTTTAGAGAACATAGTGGCCATTTTTAGACAAAAAAACTTCTATTGTTCTTAAAGGGTAAAAACCATCTTGCAAAACAAAGAAGTCAAATTGTTAAAATTAGCCTTGCTAAAATACATGTCAGACTAATGGAAATGCATGCCCAATGGTGAAATTGGTATGACTATGCAATATTCCTAAGGCTGAACCGAATTGTAAATGTAAATGAAAATGTACTTAAGCTGGTGAGCTGTTTTGATATCATTTTGTATGCACATTTCATGGTATAGTGCGCGCATGTATTGCGTAGTAAAAGGAGGAAGTGTGTGCATTCCTGGATACCGCGCACAACAAATTGAGTGCGCATGATTGTGAGGCTAGCGAGACTTTGTATATATGCTATGTTTTATAGGCTGGTGAGACAATTATTATAATCTAGGATGCTTATGTTTTGACTAGGCCGAAGAGCTTAGATGTTAAAGGCCAGTGTGCTTGTTTTGTACATGTCTCATAATTAATATAAATACAGCATTGCACGCAAACCAACCACGATAAAAGAGATGGGGGACTAAACTTCACTAGTTAGGGAAAGGGAGGGGCTATCTTAAGGAAAGGGGCTAAGCTAGGGAGATTAATCCAAAAAGGAATATTATATTAATATTTCTTAAAATAAAGTATGGATAATTATTTTATCCTAAGTTCTAAAATTGGGGACAAGTGGGCCAAAGTAGCTCCCAACATGACAAGTGTCAATTTGGGGACATGCATACATATTGTTTGGACTTATTTAATTTCCTATCATCTTTTCCATCACACTCTTCCATGATTCAACCATCATTCAACCATGAATCCATGACCATTTTTTCAATCACACAGTTAGTTATCTTCCAGACATTCATTTCACTATACTAGAAACTGTATCCATAGCCATATCTGTTGGTGTAGCTGTTATCTTGGGAGATAGACTAAAGAAGCGAGTTGTTAGGCCCGTGGGATACTGAAGAGGAGGGTTGTCAAGCCCATGAGAAATTTCTCTTTGGATGAGAGAATTGATGGGAAATTAATTTCCTGAAGGTGCTAAACTACAACTGCATGGCTTTAAGACTTCCTATCCGGCCTCTTGCTAAAGCCCTGGAAGGGACGTGGCGCAGCCGAGGGACTGTTGAGAAGAGAAGGGGAAAATTTCTTGGGGTTGGAAAGGCATGTGGGGAATGAGGGACTGTAGGCTATCAGTTGAGTAAGCACCTGATATGGAGTCATCCCTGTTGTCTATGATCCTTTAGCCTATTTAGGAAAACATTTACCCGAGTGGAGTTTAGTCCCATATCGAGGGTGACTCACTGTTGAGACTGATGAACAGTGTGGTCTAAGGCTGGGAGATTTATGGACGGTCTGCATGCAGTTGATGATATTGTTACAAAGATAGGTGTCAATTGTGTGATAAATTTACATGTTGCATTGTTATTTACGTGCTTATTTTTATGGGTTTCTCCTATGCATGATTATAACCGTCTTTATGTTTATGGGTATTTCCGGTATATGTTGCATGTCTATGTTTATGTTTATTTCAATGTGAATCCATGCATTTACGAAATGTATTTGTCTATTTACATTTTACATGTAAAGATTCTGCAAGTGTTCTGTGTGTATATGTTTTAATTGCATGCAGTTAGAAAAATTTATGTGGCATAGCTCAGTTAGATGTTGGGTGTGTTACAGTATGTTCCGCAGAGATAAAAGAAAGAGTTCTCTAGCGTAATATATCCCGACATGGATGGCCAAGGACATTAAAAATTGGTATTAGAGCTACAATTTTCAACACAGATCTCGGATGGGCCAAACAAGTTGAGTTGAAGCAAAATTTCACAGAGAATTTATTTTGAAGTGGCCAAATTTCGAGTTGTAGAGCGTCCAACTACAATATGGTACAAAAATTGAGAAATTCGGCCATGTGGTGAGATATTCCTGATTTAATATCTGTTCTATAAAATTTGAACCTGAAAATTGGTCGAATTTGAAGTTACAGTGAAGCCATGACAGTTGGAGCAAGAATAATATATAAATTTCTCAATTCGTGAATTGATTTTGGGGAAATTTGTTCCAGAAATGTCAACCCACAATGATTTGTTGTCGTAGAGTTTGAATTGTTGTTATTGGGACGAAATTGAACAAATTTCATGGTTGCAGAATTTCTATGGTAAATTGGGGAAAACGTTAGGAAAAATCCTCAATTTCTGCAGCGGAATTCACGAGCATTTGATGCGCATAAAGGTGAATGTGCATAGGTGGTGCACTAAAAATGCATGATGCGCAGTGAAAAACTAGAGATAGGTAAAATTCGACACTGTGCGGCAAGATATTGGTGTGCTGGTGTGCGCTCTAAATTTTGGTGCCGAACGGAAAAATTTTAGTGTGCAGGAGTGCGCGCTAAATATCGGCACCGTGCAGAAAATTAGTGGTTTTCTAGTGCACGTGGAAAAATGTTGGTGTGTGGGTGCACACGCTAAATTTGGCATCGCGCAGTGTGCATACGCATAAAAAGTGTGCACGGTGTGGACATTCATAATAATAGCATGCGTGGTGTGCGCAATATTGGCATAGTGCAGTGGAGTTTGGTAGTTGTGCGCGCAATGTGAGTATATGTTGTTGCACAATAATTTAGTGAATGGTGTGCGCAGAGTATTGGTTAGTGGTGGGTCGTACTAAACTTTGGCATGGTGCAACGTATCGAGTGAAATGCACGTGGAATATCATCGCGCAATACAAAAAAAAAACTGCGCACGGTCCCAAAACTGTGCACGGTGGATATCAGTGCGCAGTCCCAAAACTGTGCGCGGAGGGTATCGGTGCACGACATAAACGTAGTGCACGCAAGTTAGTGGCGTGACATAGAAGTGATACATAATGGTTTTAAAGTGCTCGAAGAATGATTTCCCTTGTGATGTTGTTGCGCATGGTAAATATGGTTTACAGGTTGAAATTTGTGTGCACGAAGTCATTTGTAAGGCGAATAACAACAAAAACTAGTGATTTATGCAACATTTTATATCATTTGAACGTCATACTTTTGCAGCGCATTTTTGAGGGCCTTAAGAGAAATTTTAGCAACTCAAAAACCACAAGACAGAGGTGTATCGAAGGTACACTATGTCTTTGTAGCTCAAATAAAAGAGCTCGGATAGATCTTTCTAATGGTGTAAGTTGTTCGTCAAACAGATATTTTTTGAGAAAGTTACAGCCCAAACAATGGAGGGTAAATTTTATGACCCAACTAACTTCAAAGGGCCATAACTTTCTGCTCTGGAATCGGATTGAAGTGCAGGAGCAGTCAATGGAAAGCTATTGAAGCACAGGGGACTTATTGTCAACAATATGAGAGCAGAGGGATGGATGTCCATTTGGGCATTCAAGGAACAAACTTCAATGGACATGGAGAAGGAAGAGATGAAAACATGAATATGGAAGAGACCATTAAAAATTTACAGAAGGATGTCCAAAGCCATAAAGTTGATAATGAAAAGCTTATGAAAGCCAAGGAGCAGTAGGATGACTTGAACATGAAGTTATTGGAGAGCTTGAACATAATAGAAAAGAAATTGGATAAGGAGAGTGCCTCAAGCAAGCCAGGAAATCACAGGTCTCATGATGAGAAAAGAAAAGCATGAAGTGTCAGCAGGCATCACCACCACTCCCCAAGGAATTCCAATAAGAGATCGCACAATAGTTCAAGTCCATCCCTTGTCAGAAAGAATGAGAGGTGTAGGGTGGATGAAATGGGAGGAGAAATGAACAAAATCAAACCTCCTACATTTGATGGTGAGCACAAAAAGGATGAAGATGCAGAAACATGGTTGTTGGGCATGAGAAAGTATTTTCAATTGCATAATTATTCTTCTCATGCAGAAGGTAGAGTTTCCATCTATCAACTCAAGGGAAAGGCATCCATGTGGTGGGATCATATTGTGTAGGTGCAACACATTAAAGAGAAAAGTGTTACTTGGAGGGAATTTAAGAAGTATTTTGAGAAGAAATACTTGACTAAGAGATACTATGACAAGAAAATGAAATATTTCTTTGAACTCAATCTTGGGAGTATGACCATTGATGAATATGAAAGAAAGTTTTTAGAACTGTTGAAGTATGTCTCTTTCATCAAGGATGAGACAGTCAAAATTCAAAGGTATTTGAGTTGATTTCCATCATTCATCAGTGACAAAATATAGTATGATGATACCAAGACATAGGAAGAGACCATAAGGTGAGCTAAATGCCTATATGATTAGCAGAAAGCAAGACCAACTTTCCCAAAATCTCGGGAAGACAAAAATAAAATCAAGTTGGATCAAAGGAAGAAGGGATTTAAACCATCATTTTTCAGAAATAATCCATAGGGACAGTAAACGCCTAGAGAGCCCAAAATGATTGAGGTAGGAGTTCAAAGGCCAAGGAATCCACCTATGCAATGTTGGGGTTGTAAAGGGGATCATATGTACAGAGATTGTTCTCATAGAGGTGAAAAAGGGAGAATTGTTCACAATGTACAACAAGATGAAACAATAGAGGACATGAGTAGAAATGTACCAAGGATCTATGCAGCCCTAGATAACAAGCAATTATAGTATCAGTCACACATGATTGAAAACATAGTTACCAACTTAATGAGAATTGTGACCTCAAAACAAGAACTATGGCCCAAAAACCCCATATTTTTGCATAAAAAACATCAAAATCAACCCCGAAGTCAAAAAGTGGTGCTACCGGTAGCACCATTTTTTAAAACATGGTCAAAATTACAACATTTTTCAAACATGACCTTCATAACTTAGATAATAGCTTAGAAAAACCTTAAAATCAGCACCTAAAAACAAAAAAGATGTTTTTGATTTTTGATTTTTTTTTCAAGACGTTAAATTTTGAGATCATTTGAAATCGCATTTTTATTCATTGGTACCATTAAAACCATAACCTCAAAATCAACCACCAAAATTGAAAAGTACTACTACCAGTAGCACCCATTCTAAAATTGGGGTATTAAAATGACACTTTTTTGTAATGTGGAAAAGAACTCATCATTACTGTAAACAAAATCATAAAAACAACCCTTAAATGTTTAATTTTTAAATGTTATCATCACACAAAGCACAAGGTAATACACAATGCCATGAAAATATCACACTGTACTTTAAAAATTCAACGTCACTTTTTAATAATTTTTTCCTTTTAACAATAAAAAAGTAAATACAAGTTACATTGAATGAAACATAAATAGTTTCTTAAAAGTATTGTGATATTGACCATATTCAAAACATATGAGCTAAGAAATTTAATTATATTATCTATAATAAAATAATATATCATTCATAAAACATAACAAAAGATTCATAACTTCATGTAAGATCATATGTAATTTCAATGCTCTTTTTTAGTTACCATACAATCATATGGATCAAAAATTCTTAAAATGTTCCATACACTTATTCAGATTGACTCATGGTTTATGAAATACCATCAGATTCTACATTATCTTCAGATGAATGTTTTGATGAAGATGTAGATGATCCATACTCTTCTCTATTGTCGATGAATGCACCATCTGAGTCTACATGCATGCCCAACATTTCAGATGTCAAATTCCTTTTAGATC
>SNQJ01S0001494.1:101648-156010 GCA_010110895.2 Picea sitchensis | reverse complement strand
CCCCCCCTCTCTCTCTCGCTCCCTCTCGCTTACCCTCTTTCTCTCTCTCTCACTCCCTCTTTCTCTCTGGTTGGCATGTTTTCATACAGAGGCAAAGTATGCATGTTTGTCATTGATGGTGATGTCATTGATGGTGAAGATCATCATGATCAATAGCACAACGATTATGGAATGAAAATGGAAATATCAATAGTGAAGAGAAACGGTGATCGTTGGATCCCATTCAGACTTCCCGATGACTATCAGATCTGAATTTAGATAGGAGGAACGCACAGTAGAAGAAAATAGATCTCAGGCATCAGATTTGAGCCTAAAGACCGACCGTCGTTGGATCCATAAGAAGGATCACGGTATTTACATGCAAGATGAAACGGGCCTACAAAATCCTTAAATAAGGAGGACCGTCCATCTTCAAGAAGGACACATGGAAAGCGGCTAGAATTTCGCTGACCTGCACATTGGAGGAGTCAACGGAACATGGTGTGGGAACTTGCAACATGCGAAATATCAAGAATTGATCTAGACCTTTGGATCGAGGTATGTTGTGGAATGTTGGATGCAGAGGGCACATGCCGAGCGATTGGCATTTCGTTGACTGGAAAGTCAAAGAAAGGAGGTGCTCTATCCTATGAAATCGTGAAATGAGAAACCATGACTTAATCTGAGTCGTTGATCAAAGGGAGATCATGTACCATTGATCAGGCATGACGAAGTCCCTTGAAATTGTGAAATCATGATAAGATCTTGACCGTTGATCCAAGAGGGACATGTAGTGAGGGATTAACTTTTCGCTGACTAGAAAGTCAAAGGAAGGAAATGCTCTAACCTTGCAACTCATGATATGCAAAATTGCGATAAGGTCTGGCCTGTGGTCATAGAAAAGGTCACATCATCAAAAGATTAAGGGAAGGAGCTAATTGCTAAGCTCCATTTCGGGAATCACAACTTGGAGTGTCAAGACCCTTCATCACAGGAATCCCGAAACGTGAGATCGTGATGAGATCTGCACCATCGAATCATTGGAGATCTCGACCATTGATTAGGATCGATGAAGCTCATAAGTTTGTGAAATGTGAAACACTTTTTAGTGTAGGCTGTGGTCACCCCCGATGGTCATGTGAGAGGGAGAAGCTAGCGGAGCTAAGCTCCATTTCGTGGATTGCAACTTGGAGCGTTGAGACCCTTTGACACGGGATTTCCAAAATGCAAAATGAAAAATGCATATTGATTAGGCCCATGGTCACATCCAATGGGCATATTGGAAAAATGCAAGACCCTGTGGATTTAATCCAATGGTGTTGGTTATTTGAGCATCTGATCGAAGGGCTACTATTGATCTTTACGATTAATTGTTCAGTTATGATTCAGTTAGAAGAACTGAATCATGGTTCTTGGATGGTTGGCGATTGAGTGGCTAAAGCATTGTTTGCCTAGATATTCAAGGTGTAACTGAAGTTGTGTGTAGTGCATAAAAGAAAGACGAAGTGACTTTGAAGTGTTGGTTGTTCTGAATGAAAAATGAGTTGAACTGTAAGAAAGGGAAAATTACAGTATGTGCAGTGTGAGACTGACAGTATGCACAGTGTGAGATAAAAATTAGAGATGAGTAACAGATGTTGAATAGACAGAAGAAAGAGCAAAATTGCATAACAACTTGAAGCATAGCAGAATTGCACAACAGATAGAAGCATAGAAGAATTGCAAGACAAAAGAGAAGTGGTAAGAATTGAAACATATGTGTTGTTGGTTATTCAATCATTTTACTTATAATCAGGGAGGTAGGGTGGTGCTGGGGAGGACTATGATCCTCTGATATTCGAGTTGGTGCTTGAATATTAGAAGTTGTAGTTTCCATCTAGTTGTGGCTAGAAAACAAGGTGGCAAGGTGGTGCTTGGTAAAACACTGAGTTTTTTGTATGCAAGTTGGTGCTTGTATAAGTGGAAGTAGGTTCTTCCATTCAGTCGTGCTAGAACACTTAGGGAGTTGGTGCTTTCTTCTAGTCAGTTCTAGAGAAACCAGAGAGTTGGTGCTCTCAACAAGTTGGAGCTTGTAAAACAGAGATAGTAGCCTCACTTTGAGTTGGTGCTCAAACATAGATGATGTACAAAACTTAAAAGACTGCCTATCATTTCAAAGAAGAAGAGTTTTTCTCCCTTTATGGGTTTCCTCGTGAAAATTTGTCTCTGTGTATATCTTATGTGTGATTGATGCTAATTATTTATGTTGTTCATATGATGTATAATATTTATGGTCTCTTGATGAAAGATTAAAAATGGTTTAATAGACTTAAAATTGTTTAAGCAAAGTAACCATTGATTCAACCCCCCTCTTCGTTGTCTTAGTAATTTCAACAATTGGTATCAGAGTGGGTTCCTTTTATTTAAAGGTAGATCTGTAAGCTTAAACAATAAGCAATATAAGCGTCCCAAAGCCACTCAGATAACTTCAACTCCTAATGGTGACAAAGGAGAAAAATATAAAAATAAGAATACTAATAGACATTGCAACTTTTGTGATAAAGATGGTCATGATGAGTCCAAATGTTTCAAGAAGATGGAAGCTTTAGAAGCAACGATGAAGAAGCACAACATCAATATTGATTCTACTTCTTCTTCTTCTTCTCATGGGCATGCACTTTTTGCTTCTAGCTTCTCCTTCAATACACCTTCTACTTCTACTTATGATAAGTGGCTTATTGATTCTGGAGCATCTTATCATATGGCTAAGGATAGAGACATATTTTCTACTCTAAATGAATGTAACACCAAGAAAATATTTGTTGGTGATGATAGATCTCTTAGTGTTGAAGGATATGGAACAATACAAGTAGAAAATGTCCATTTCAATGATGTATTATGTGTTCCAAGTCTTTCTTGTAACCTTCTATCAATATATCAAATCACTCATTCAGGTGAAGGTAAAACCGTAGAGTTTTCACCTCACCAAGTTGTAATCAAGGATTTAAAATATCCTAATCATATTCTTGCAACTGGAATTGTTGATGATATTACCAGGTTGTACAAGTTTGGCAACTTTGGGTCATCATATTTTTCATCAGTTTTTGTTGCTCATAGCGATGACTTGAGAAAACTTTGGCACTAACAGTTTGGTCATCTAAACTATCGCTCATTGCAGCAACTATGTAATAAACAGATGGTGACTGGTCTTCCTCTTGTTTCATGCAGAGATGGTGTTTGTGTCAGTTGTGTTCTTGGGAAACATCATTGGGACAATTTTGAAAAATGTTCCTCTTGGCATGCCTCAAGTCCTTTACAACTTGTTCACAGTGATTTGTGTGGTCCACCTTCTTCTCCTTCTTTTTCTGGGTGCAAGTATTTCTTAACTTTCATTGATGACTTTTCTAGACATTCTTGGGTTTACTTATTAAAACTTAAGAGCGAATTTTTTGACAAGTTTTTGGCCTATAAGGCCCTTGTAGAAAAGAAATATGGCCATCAAATTCAAAGGTTAAGAATAGATAATGGAGGCGAATATGTGAACAATAATTTTACAAATTACTGTACTATAAAGGGAATCCAAATGAAACACATTGCTCCATATACACCACAATAAAATGGTGTTGCTGAGAGAAAGAACCGCACATTAAAATAAATGGCTAATTGTATGATCCAATCTAAGGGATTAAGTCTTAAGTATTGGGCGGAAGCCATGAAATATGCAAATTACATAGTAAATTGCACTCCCACAAAGGCTCTTAAAAATATAACACCAGAAGAAGCTTGGACTAAAATTAAACCAAATGTAAGTCACTTCTGTGTATTTGGTAGTATAGCATGGGCTCACATTCCTGATGAGAAAATGAAAGCATTGCAGCCTAAAAGTGAGAAGTGTATATTTGTTGGTTATTCTGAAAATGTCAAAGGTTACAGACTTATTCAATGACATTGTAATGAAATTATTATTAGAAGAGATGTTAAATTTGATGAAAATATCTTGGCCTGTGAGCCTAATTTGACATTTGTGCCTTCTTTGGCCTACGAGCCTACTTCGACAGTTGTGCCTTCTTCGGCCTGTGATCCATATTCGACGTTTTTTCCTTCTTTTGATCTGGTTTCTTCTTCAGATGATGACAGTGAGGATGAAGATCCACCTCTTCCTACTCACCCTCCTCCACATGAGTCCTTTGAACATGAACCAGCACTAGCTCCACCACTTCCTAGATGGGTTCGTTCAACATGAGAAGCAGTTGGTGATATTGTCAGTGATCCTTCAGATCAACGTTGGACACGTTCACAGTTCCAGTGAGCTTCTTCTCTTTTGGCTCAAGTTTTAGAAACTCATGATCCAGAGACATTTGCAGAAGCTTTATTTCATCTAGATTGGGATATAAGAGTATCGTTCTTTAATGGAAAATGATACTTGGGATATTGTACCTCTTCCAAAAGGAATAAAATTGTCATATGTAAATGGGTCTACAAAACTAAGTATGTATCAGATGGAAGTGTTGAAAGACACAAGGCACGTTTAGTTGCCAAAGGATTTTCCTAAGTTGAAGGAATTGACTATCATGAAACCTTTTCCACTGTAGCCAAAATGAATTCCATCTTCCTTATTCTTGCCCTTGTTGCCTCACATAAATTGGAGGTCCATCAGATGGATGTTAAATCTGCCTTCTTGCATGGAGATTTGCAAGAATAAATATACATGGAACAACCTCCTGGCTATGACCAGAATGACTCTAACCTTGTCTGTCACCTTAAGAAATTTCTTTATGGTATCAAGAAATCTCCCTGAGCTTGGTATGCCAAAATGGACACTTTTCTTATTGCCACTAGATTCTCTAGATGCCATTCTTATCCTAATGTCTATAACAAGAAAGTAGGAAGCCATCTCATAATCCTTTTCCTTTATGTTGATGACCTTATCCTTACTGGCAGTGACTCAAAATGTTTAAACCATGTGAAAAACGACCTTTAGAAGAAATTTGAAATGACAAACTTAGGATTTTTGCAGTATTTCCTTGGCCTCCAAGTTTTGCAAACCAATGAAGGATTTTTTATTTCCCAGTCTAAGTATTCTTGTGACCTTCTTCGTCGCTTTCACATGGATGATTGCAAACCAACCCCTTCTCCCTTCCAGTTTGGAGTCAAGCTTACTGCCACCTGTACTTCTCTTGAAGTTGATGCCACCCTGTACTGTCAGTTAGTTGGTAGCCTCTTATACTTGACTCATACATGTCCTAATCTTTCCTATGTTGTTGGTCTTGTTTCTCGGTATATGCAAACACCCCATGAAAGCCATTGGAAAGAGGCTAAAAGGATACTTCGCTAGGTTCGTGGTACAATTCAATTTGAGATACATTATAGTTCACGGGGGAATCCTTTATTGGTTAGTTTCACTGATTTAGATTGGGTCGGTTACCCTGATGATCGGAAGTCTACTGCAGGTTATTTTTTCAGCCTTGGTTCGGGGCCTGTCACTTGGGCCTGTAAGAAACAACAGGCTATTACACTTTCTTCAATAGAAGCATAGTACTGAGCAATGGTAAATGCAAGTCAAGAAGCCTTGTGGCTTCGACAGATCCTTTCAGAGTTTGGATTCCAGCACCAACATCTGACTACCCTTTGGTGTGACAATCAGAATTCCATCAAGCTCTTCAAAGACCCAGTTCAACATCAACATAGAAAACACATCGAGATACACATGCACTTCATCAGAAAGACAATTCATGATCAAGTTATTGAAGTGCTCTTTTTCCCTACAAAAGATCAAGTTGCAGACATTTTCACAAAGTGTCTTACAAAAGCGAAGGTTTCCAAACTTCAATCTATGTTAGGAGTTCAATAAGTTTTCATTAAGGGGGGATAGGCTCTCATTCCTCCTTCATTTTCCTATTGTCTCACTATTGTAAATCCTTCAATCCTATCCCAGGTTGTTCTTAAGGGGGGATGTTAGGATATTTAGACATTTAGGAGTCATTTAAGATCTACTTGGTCTAATATGTCATTAGGTAAAAGTGTGTTTCTTAGTGTGTTTCTTTAGTATGCATTAGTATGCATTTGTAGTTAGGAAATCCGACGGTCACGATATGTTCCCGACATAGAGTGATCTGACGGTTCATACTCTCCTCGATCTTAATGGACATTGATTCATGTCTTAACACCTGATTGGTCCATGATCTCTATTTAAAGAGCATGGATGGTCATTTTTCGATGATCGATTGTGAGAAAATCTCTTGTAAAATTTCTCTGTAATATTTTTATTTGCATTAATAAACTTCTCCAAGTGGTCGCGTTGGTTGGGGTCATGGATGTTTCCCAGTAGGGGTTTTACCACATGAAAGAATCGGTGTGTTGATCTTTGATCTGGTTATGTGAGTGGTTACTGAAGGTGTCCGTCCTCTGTTGGAATACCTGTGTTGTCCAACAAGAGAGAGTAAATACTTTCATATGAAAAATAATAGACTATACAATTACCATTATATATCACTTAAAACTACTTCAAATAACATTATAATATAGTAACCCCAAAATAATAATTTATATTATAAAAAATATATATATGTTAGTCTTTACCTCTACAAAAGTCTCATGTTATCTAAAATCTTATCCAAACTTACATATTTATCATATGAGATAGTGAGAGAGAGTAAATACTTTCATATGACAAATAATGGACTATACAATTCCCATCATATATCACTTAAAACTACTTCAAATAACATTATAATATTGTAACATTGAAATATTGTTTCAAGGATGTTGGATACTTAAAGAAAAAAAACAAAACAAATATAATAAATACATTTTTATTTAAATATTATCTTAAATATTAAAAGAATTTAAATATTATTCTAAATACCAAAAGAATATAAAAAATATGAGAATGATTTTTTTTAATTTATATTTTTTTAAATTATACGTAATTAATAATCTCAATTTTGCAAAACAATCCAACCTAGAGTCCACTAGGGAAAAAAAATAGCACATGCTAAAAATCTAGTAAGAAAACAAGAAAACAAAACCTTCGTATAATGAACGCTCTAGTTGGTGATGAAATCCAACATCGCAGGAACAATGTAACAAGGGGATGAGATAGAGAGGGTGGAAAAGTTATGTTGACGACCTACTTAACGGACTTACACCTTGGTTCAAGCTCCCACACATAAATGTGGGTATACCCTCCAAGGAGCCCAAGTGATTTTGGCCAACGTCAATTCCAGGTACCGTGAAGACTTGCCCCTCCACAGTCATCTCATGAAAAGACCCTAAAGAGATAGGCTACTAAGGTTACCAACTACAAAAATGATTCTTGGGGAAATAGTCGACAGTCCGATCCACACGCAATGGTAGGGTATCTAGCCTGAAATCAACTTGAATGGCTTCCACTCATAAATGTGGGCATATCTTCAAGCGACCCCCATAATAGACGCAATCTCTACACCAAGACCAACAAAGCAAGGTGAGTAACTCTGCCAGTCTTAATACGACCTCGTGATTGACCCTTGTGTTAGAATGGCTTCCGAGGAAAAAATATAACAATTGGATTTGAACTCTCCCTATCACAAGATGCTATGTTTGTTTGCATCTTTAGAAAGTTATCTTTCACACGTATTCCAAATCCCTACAACTAATCTAATGTAGGTTTGCTACTAGATAGTGTAAAAATGTCTAATCAATTTTTATAAGTGATTTATTTGAAGGCTATTGTTACTCAAGAGGAAAATGGTGTGGACTAAATGATGTTTTGACCGACTCGAAATAATGCACAGAAATGAGAATGCAAATATTTCATTTCAATGAAAGCTATATTACGAGAAGGAGCAAACGTTTATCATTCCTAGATGCACAATGTCCCAAAAATTTTAAACTCATCACTATAAAGAATTTCAAGAAATGACCCAAAGAGAATCTACACCAATACATGATTCTTCCCCCCCCCGGCCATGAGGGGAAATGTTTTTAGAATTCAAGACCAAAAAATGCCAAAAACCATGCAATTTCACTACTTCAAATGCAAGGATGTCCCCAATCTAATATAAAGCAAAAATTAAAAAAAAAATGTTTCAAAGATAGATAAAAGCAATTGAAAATATCTATAAAACAAATCATCCCAATTTTTTTTTTCTTTTAACACGAATTATTCAATAAAAGAAAAACTAGTTCCCTCAGCAAACAATTCTAAAGAAAAAGCAATGCTTTGTAACAGAAAGACACTCAAAGGAAGAGATAAAATCTTTCAAAAGAAAAGAAGCTAAAACAAATATGGCTAAAAGCATATTCGAAGCTGTCAAGCAGACTATAGTCAGACCTAACAAATCACCCCAAACACTTATCACAGATATGAGCAAGGAAAACCATCAAAAAACTAATTTTTTCACAATCGTCGCAGGCTATCAGACTAACACAGTGCGACGATCCTTGATCGTCGTAGACCAGAGAAAAAATATAGTGTGGAGATGTCACATTATGTCAAAAGGTAGGGTGTGTCGATCATATATCGTCGCACTATCCCTCAAAGTAGGGTGTGACGATCAAAGTAAAAATGAAAAAATAAATAGTAAGAAGATTTTTCCAGTGAGGTTTAACAGTTACAGAGTCAAGTTGGATCTCCCAGTGACTCATAAAATAGAACCCAAGCAATCAAAGAAAGAAATCATGACAAACTAGGAAAAGAATTTGTTTCCGAGTATGGTCACCAATTTTGTTATCGGGCTAATTGTTAAGTGCGGACACAAATCAATCCCCCTAGCTTCACTACGAAACTAGAACAAAACACAACAATACACTACTCTTTCCTTAGATTCGATTATCAAATGAGAAATGGATCTAGGACATACCTTTTAAATATCAAAGATCCAACCTCACCAATGAAATGCAAGCTTCGTCACGAGGCTTATGGAGAAATATCTGCAAAGAAACATAAGCCAACGAAGACAAGAACAACATAGTCTATTTCATATGAAACTATTTACGTGATCAAGGAATCATTCAATATTAACAAATAACATTCATATAGGAAAGAAAAGTATATTTGTATTAAAGAATGTGGAATAAATATCCAACCAGATGCCTTGATGTTGTCAGGTCCCCTCCAACAGTTCCTTTCTTCCCACACACTTCTAATCCACGGATTCTGATACTGTAGATCTGATAGCTACTCACAATCTATCTTGACAAATCAAAGATCAAAGCCAATATATAAGCTCCAAGGAATCCAAGTTACAAAACCCAAGCTAAATTCCCAATACAACTTTCTCCATGAGAGCTCCTCTCCTTTTATAAGTTGAAGAGGATAAGATGACAAGATTAGTATGATCCCACTAAATCATGAAAGTGAGTAAGATCCAAACCGTTCGCAAGCCACCTCACCATAGAAGCTTCTCCTTCTAGAAGCATCGAGAAGATGCTCATTTTTCCCATGTATAGGAATCGTCGCACCCTGACTATAGTGCAACCTGCGACAATGTCGCAGTCTATATTTAGAGTAGGGTGTTGTGATCAGGCATCACCGCACCCTGCGTATATTGCAGCCTACGATGATCTTCCTTAATATGGTTTTTACAAAGGAAAATATAATTTTTTCTCCCTTCTTTCTTCAGGAATTCAGGCCACTGATCCTTTTAAAGACAAAGAATAGGTTTACATCATTAATGCTCATAACAGATGATGAAAATAATGTGTAACAACCCCCCCTTCTCTCTCTCTCCCTCCCACCCCTCTCTCTCTCTGTGTATATCTCTCTCCTTGCTCTCTCTCTCTATCTCTCTCTCTCTCTCTCTCTCTCTCTTCCTCCTCTCCCCATCTCTCTCTCTCTCTTTCTCTCTCTCTCTCTCTCTCTCTCTCTCCTCTCCCCTCTCCTCTCCCCAATCTCCCTCTCAGATCCCATCTGTCTCTCTTCCCCTTCTCTCTCTCTATATATATATATCTACCTCCCCGCCCCCTCTCTCTCTCTCTGTCTCTAGCCCTACCTCCTCCCCCCCACTTCCTCTCTCTCCCTCAATCCTCCACCCCCCTCTCTCTCTCTCCTCTCTCTCCCTCAATTCCCATCTCTCTCCCTCTCTCCCTCCTCTCTCCCTCTTCCTCCCCACTATCTACCTTTCTCTCTCCTCCTCCCACCCCAAATATATCTCTCCTCTCTATCAACTCATCTCTCCCCTTTCTCCTCCCTCCTCACCCCTCTCTCTCCATCTCCCTCCTCACCACTCTCTCTCTCTCCCTCTCTCCCCTCTTCCTCTCTCTCCCCACATTGGCAGCAGTCACTCTGGATTGCTTGCGGGGAATGAGCTTGACACCATCAGTTTATGTCACGATAGTTTTAATGGATGATCAGATTGGAAAGAGACTAGGGGAGATATCACTCTAACTCAGGCGGAGTCTCATGCCAGGGACAAATGAAATTATTGATCTAAAATTCATCAGTGGGTTTGATTAAAATATGATGAATTGGAAGACTTGATAAGAAGGTGGACAAACAACTTGAACCTTGAGCTTTAGGTGGACATGGAAGACTCACGAATCTGAAAATATCTCGGTTCAAAATTCAAAAAATTTGAAAAAGGGACGAAGTGGATCCTCCAATTTCAAGTCATTCAACACTAAGAAAATAACAGGGACTGATTAGAAACAATACAACTATCACAGTGATCCAACATACATCATCCTATACTTGACTACAACTTCGGCTAGACCCTCCAATTCACGAGTTATTCTAACAGTATAATAAAACATAAAAGCGGAATTCATAAGACCAAAGAAGTCTCAAAAGTCCATACATGTTGGTATCGATGCTTCATTAAAACTTTACAACTGTGAGCTCTGCTCAACCATCGATAAGATACAAAAATGAAAGCGAAAATGCCTACATATACTCAAAACAACAACAACAAAATTGAGGCGTTGCATTAAACGTGCGTCTGCATGGATTACGACAATGCAGCAATGTCGTCTCACGAATGATGTTCTAACATGGAAGACACGATTGAACTCCTGACAGTTCCGTATGCGAATCAATGTGCCTTCAATTCGTTGTCAGACTTTCCCATTATGTGACGATGTCTTACCACCACTAACTACTTCAATAACTACTTCATTGGGATTGAAGATGGCCCAACCAACTCGACACCCTTGGGACGTGGAAGACCCTTTGCACTACCACCTGGATCGGTGAGCGACTGATGGATGGCATTAGGTAGCCTTGAAGGATAGGGGCGCTATGGCGGAGGTGGCACCAGAAGGTATAGCGAGGTGTGATCCAGAAGTAACAAGGTGTGAGAGAAATTTGTGAGGAAGACACATGGGTGGAAGGCGATAGGCCGAAGGGAGTAGGAGCATGAGATGGGATATAATGGGCACACTTTAATGGGAGGCTAGCGATATGGAAGGGAAGCGGGACCGCGTGGAAAGTGTTGTTGGATGATGAGATGAATGAAATTGAAATGGGGGGCACCTAACCTTAGCGAGAAAGGGCTACGTCGATTAAAATAAGTAGGCGAGGAGGATGGATGCGCTGGCGTTGATCAGGGATTCTTTGATCCTGACCGTTGGTGAATCGTGCGCGATTGCGGACCCCCACTCCCCTCTGGCAAAAGGTAGAAAAGTGAGGAAGTTCGATCCTGTAGGCATGGGTGCAGTCCGGGTGATTTGATCTCGGCAGTTGAAGAGGTGCACCCCGATTCCGGACCCCCCCTTCGGCTTAAAGGTAGAAGTGGGGCTCGAAATTGTCATAGCGTCGTTGATCCGGGCGCTAAAATCTCAGTCGTCCATGATTTCCATTTAAACGGACAGCATTTGCATCCCAGAGCGCTTAGGACAAGTGGGTTTTTACCCACTCCTTCACGCATCCCCCTTACGGAAATATACGCTAACATTTGGCTCCTGGGGATAGAGTCGTCATCACGATGCTCTAAGAACACTTTGCGAGATTAGGTGCCTTTTGTTGGGCTATGGAGTCATTTATTAAACTAAAACAAAAACAAAACAATATTTTACAAAACAAAGAGCCAGCTTCGGTCACAAAACATTTTAAGGAAATGCCCATTTACTGAGCCACCAAAAACTTATTTTCCTTCGGATCTACAACATAAGTGTTGTTTGAGAATACTTCAAGGATCTTGAAGCCCCAAACTAGAGGAGCATCGACTAACATTCTTTCCCTTGTTCTTCTGGGTGCATCCCATTTGAGCACCCAGAATCACCCTGCTCCAAATCCTTTCTTCGCCCTTCTATCAAAAGCACCTTGATCTTCTGTTGATGATTGTTGGCTCTGTCCATGACCTGTTCTGTGATATAATGCACTTCCACTATCTGATGGATCATACGATTATTATCGAGTTCTCCTTCAAAGGTCACGGAGAATTGCCATGAATAAAGGCCGAGTGAGTACTTAGAATGGCCCTCTGTTGTAAACAAGTTGGAAGGGTGAGATGCTTACAGAAGGGACCTCTTCGTTGTCACTTGAATTGATACCAGCATCAAGTTGAGCTTTGAATCCCATGCCCTTTTGTTTTTCTTCCTAATTTGCTTAATAGTTGATCATACTTTTGTTGGAAAGATTCAAAGCTAGTCCATTCCTTGAGGATAATAGGGAGTGAGTGGTCAGTGATATCTCAAGCGATTCGCGAGAATTTGACGAGGGGGCTCAGGACACGGAAGGCTGACATTATGGTGAAACAGATACGCTAGGGTAGCCAAATATGGCTAAGATGTCTTCCAGGAAGGTGATAATTACTTTGTGAAGTGCTTAAGTGGGATAGCTCATCCATTAGTGAAATAATTAAATGCGGTCAGAATCCATCTATATTTATCACTTGAGGAGATGCGTTCCCATTGAAGTCCAATCCCCTTCTTTGAAAGGGTCTTTAAAACTACTCTGGGCTTTAATGGAAGATGTTGAGTTCTTTGCTTCCTGGCGAGAACTTGGCATTTGATGCAAGTTCTGATTTCTCTATAAACATCGAGAATAAAGTGAGCCAATAATACCCAACTTCGAAGGATCTTATGGGGTAGTCTTCAAAAAATAATAGCCCTTCCTACTGAGGTACTTGTGGAAATCAAATGTCTGTTGGGCTTCTTGCAGGTCGAGGCATATTAAGAATACCCTAAAGGGTCTTTCCGGTGCAAAGGTTTGGTCGATGGGGCAACACCTTGCAGCTTTAATTTTAAAATCTAAGCCTTGCTCTTCTCCATTCCATGGGAGGCCTCAATTCTTGCGGAAAGTACAGGATATCCTTGTACCATGTGCATGTTGTTAGTGATAAGGCATCCTGAGAATTCTTGTTGGATGATTCGGCTTGTTCATTGACGAAGTTAATCCCGAAATATTTGCAGTTGGATTCAGCCAGTAGCTCGGCTAAACCTTGCCCCTTTATCAGTTGGTGGGTTTGATCTCCAGATCAAAATTGAGTTTTGGCAATCCGACACCCTTCTCCCATCTATGGGATGTGCGGATGTGTCCTTCATAAGCCGAGAAGGAATATCTGTGATAGATCTTTGAGGTGTAGACATAGACTCTAAAGCTTTGAGGGGATTTCACCAAGGCATATTTTTGCTTTCCATGATCTCGTGTCGAGGTTAACGTCTCAATGCTTTTCATGTGAAGAAGGCAATAGGTTATATAAGCCACTTGCTCATTTTTAAACAAGGCGCATCTTATATCCACCAAAGAAGCAAAAGAAAAATCCAAGACAATCTTTAGAATAATGGAATGATTAGCAGGGCACTTAGACAATGCTGACTTCTTTATTTGGACAAAGATTCCCTAGGTTCAGAAGTCCATTTTATTTCATTTCCCTTCACGAGCATGGTTGTGATGTGTTTCCCAACTCAACAAAAATTGAGACAAATCTCCCCGAAGAATTTATCTTCCCCAAAATGCATGAACTTCCTTCTTAGACCTGGAGAGTAGCAGTCTGACGCTCCACTCTGCTAGGGTCAATCCTCCCTCCCTCTGGTGACACTATATGGCCTAATAGCTTCCTTCAGCTATAGCGGAACAAGATTTCTTGAGGTTTAAGATAGCTGAACCTTTGACACTTCAAAGAATCTCTTCAGAGGAATGAGCCATTCACTCCTTGTCGTCCTAGAAGGCAGTGATGTCATCCTAGATGAATTACCCGCGAGAGAATGGTATTTTCCTGATGAAGGCTATGTCCATAGCTCATTTGAAATGTTTCTCCTACATTCATGAGTCCAAAACGCATTTTGGCATACATGAACATGCCCCAAGGAGTGGTGAAGACCATTTTTCTGTCCTCGGTGCATGGCCGATATCGGTGTAACTTGGAGAAACCATCAATCATGGATATTCTAGATGCACCAGTGATCTTCTGCAATATATGCTCCATGTTGGACAGGGGATAATTATCTTTCCTTAAGCTCCTGCTCAGGTTTCTGAAATCAACACAAAACCTAATCTCACCATTCTTCTTTCTTACAGGGACCAAATTGGCCACCCAATCAGATATCTCAAGGGGACAACGATTTGGGCATCCAATGACTTCTTCCACTTGCTACTCCATGGCCGGGAAACAACATGGGATTCTCACTCAACCTTGGATGTAGCCTCTTCTTTCGGTGGGATTTTGTGCTCAATGACCGATGTGTCATCCGTCTTGAGGTCTTCATATGTCAATGAAAACACACCTTCGGCAAACTCCACCAAACAAGTATATTCAGCCCTCGCTCATGGTCAAACTCCTTGGCGGCTTTAATGACTTAGGCTCCTCACGGTGTGCCAATGTTGCTTTCGGTTATTATCCGTATCATCCACACGAAACTCTCCCAGCTATTACCCATCATTCCTGTCGAACAATATCTCTAATGGGACTAGTCTCCTTGGAATGTGATTGCTAGGCAGAATAATGTCATGCTTCACTATTTTACTCAGCAACTTACCCCATCAAACCTTTCTAAGAGGCGAGAATCTTGAGTGATATGCATCTCTGAAAATTCTTCAATAGTCTCCAAGAACTTTTGATCTCGAGATCATTATCAAACAACTTCCAATGTTTGACATTGTCGGTAATAGAGGGTCTATACTTTACTTCAACATCCTTACCTCAGTTTGGGTGGAAAGGGTACTTTGACATTGCTTGCTGATGTAGCCAAGGAATTTTCCATTGTGTTTTCCTCTCTTGGGATGAAAAGAAATGGTAAACTCTGAGAAAGCTGTCAATTAGGTCCCATAACTCATTTCTATATTGAGTCGAGGATGCAGCGATAAGCATACGATCTTTGGACTACCAACTCTGCATCTCTGAACAATACTACTTCCTGTATTCCCATTTCCCTTGCGACTCTTCATCCTAGGATCAAGAGCCTCATACTCTACTACACATTGTTGGAGTTTCAAATTTCGACTTATGTAATGAGGATACGGTCTCTGATGGAGTGACACAAAAAGCACCCATCTCCAACTCTCTAGAGCAGGCTCCATCAAAAACATTTTCAGTTAGGGTTATGGAGGAGAAAATTCATGGGAAAGCGATGGGCTTCTTTGAAGTTCAGGAGGCTTCGGGGGATGGGTGAGTTGTAGGAAGTGAGCCTCATCCAGTGTCCAAAGGCAAAGATGAGATGATTAGGCGGGGATGGCACTTCATCGATTATATGTAGGCGGTTGGGCTTCCTGTATAGTCTTCTATGCTCTCCCTCGGAACCTTGGGATAGCCAGCATCATGAGGTCCATCGTAATGTTCCCCGATCTTTTTATCTAAGATCTTGACAATAACATACCAAAATTAGGGGGAACATAGATACTACAATATCAACTGACGGACTTTTCTTGGGTAGTTGAAACAAGGTCACAGCCAAGTCTTTGATAACTCCTAGAAATTTGAACTCTCACGGAGTCAAAGATAGAAGAGGTCATGATAGGCTCTGGTGATTTCTAATCCTAACTCTTCCATGACGATTTTGGAGCGTGAAGTTTGTGAAACTTGAGAATCCATTAAGCGATTTGTGCAACACTTTGTATCATGTATGACCCGATGATGTAGAAGGGAGAGGATGAATCGTCTCTATATTCTACCGTGGGACCTAAGATGACTGCTGGAATTTCATCTTGGAGGATTTTATGGAGTCGACAGGAAGGCATGAAACTGCGGTGTAAAATCTAGAGAAGAATTTTTTGAATTCTTCATGTCTAATTAGCTCGGTGAGAGCCGCGAGGGATTGATCTTTTGAATTTCATGCTCGAAGCTAAAGAAGATATGACTAAAAATTTATCTTATTCGGAACATGATGGTGAGCAGTGGGAGAGGGGGGTTGAACTTTCTTACCTCTGTGAGCATCTTCCACCTCATTAGCAGGTTTCTCCATTCTAAGAGAGGCAGCTGGGGAATATCAGGTGCTGCTGTTTTTTTTTTGTCGGACCTCAAGTTATACTGCCTCGACCGCCACTTCTTTGCTCTCCTTTGCTCAATTCATTTGGTAAATACGTTCATGAGAGACTCCTCATATGTTGATTAAGTGAGATGAGGGAAAGGAGTCTCTCCGAAGTAATGGATCTTAGGCTCAAGATCGTCTGCTTCCTTCTTCATCTTTGGCCACAAAATTGTTCTATAAAGGGGCCTGAATTCTTTGGCCTTCTCTGTATCTTCCCCTTTCTCTCGCCATAGTTAGAGTGATATGGTTCAACCTCCTGAATCCTCCTTTGTTCTCTGTGTTCTTGGGGCCCTTATACATCTGCCTCTTTCCACCTTCAATCTCTCCATCTCTTGGGAATGACTTCATCATCTTAGTCAGTTCATCCACTAGAGGGTGAGGCACCCGATGAACCCGAGAAGTTGAAGGCCGAACTTTCCTTTCTCCTAACAAATGCGCCTTGCTCCTTGATAAACCATTTCTTCTATTATGTTGGATTCCACTTCTATTGCCGCATCTTACATTTGAGCTAAGGAGGTGGCTCTTCTTTCTCAATAAGAGGAGAAATCGAGGTTCAAATACCCGGCGCATAGAAATTTAGGCGGGGAAACTTCTGAGGGATTTATTTCTGTAGGAATCTTACTATACATCTTATTGAAACTTTTGGAGAATATGAGACAGACTCTCCTTCCATTTCTTCAAAGACCCAAACTCTACCATGTAATACATGAAATCCTTCATATCCCCCCACTGCCGGAAAACACTATCCGAGGGCTTGATTCCGTAATAGATCGAGGAAATCCTCATTTCCTCACCTTGCCATCCGGGCTCTGGACGAAGACCCTCATCCAGAGATCCTCATTTTCAATGTTTAGGTTGTATGCATAACTGTAGAAGGCAACAAGGTGCTCTTCAACTGTTATGTCCTCTTTCTCGGTGAACTTGGGCATATATATTTCAAATAGTCTCCAACAACGAGAGGATTCATAGGATGGAATGGGATTAAAGGCATATCTATGCTGACTATGGCGTCCATTCTGTCGAGGGTCGCCATGGAATGGATGGAGATGGTCGGTCATGGTCGGTCTGTCTGGATCGTACCACTGGCTGTGGGGCTCAGTTGGCTCCGGTTCCTGGTCGGCCTGTGTGCTTTCTCCATGCGGCTGTGGCTGTGGCGTATGGGTCCGGTGTGTCTGTGCGTCTGGTCTGTGTCTCGTGCAAGTCAGTTATCATTGTCCGTCCATTTCCGTGGGTCCACTCCTGGGTTGGTCTGTGGTTGTCCGGTTGTCGTGGTCTCTTCGGTCCTTCGGTCTGTGTGGGGTCCGATCTGGTGTCGGTCGTTCTGTGGTCGTTCTGGATCCTCCATTCCATTCCTTCCATTCCATGCCATGTGTCCATCCCTGTTTGTGCCCTCCATTCAAGTTGTTCCTGTCTCTTGTCCATGTCCGTGTCCGGTCTCCATGTGTCTCGTTCGGTCTGTGTCCTTCGTGGGCTCATGTGCCTTCATTGTGTGGTGTCTGGGATCCATGGTCATGTGTGTGTGGTCATGCTAGGCTCTGTGTTTGTGTCGGTCGGATGGGGTGTTCTTCCATGGGTCGGATCCACTGTGTCCTTCGTGTCTCTTTCCATTAAATAAAATCTGCCTTGTTGAATCCCCTCCGTGTCGGTCTGTGGCTCCGTTAATCCGGCCCCAGTCTGTCCGTTGGTGTTGGACCACTTCTCTGTGTCGGTCTTTGTGTCGGGCTGTCCGTGTTCCATTCCTGTTCCGTTCGTGGTTTCCACCATGCCACTGTCCACTGTCTCTCGTCTCTCATCTCTCTCTCTCTCTCTCTCTCTCTCTCTCTCTCTCTCGTCTCAGTCTCTCTCAGTCCCTCTCTCTCTCCTCTCTCTCTCTCTCTCTCCTGCCTCTCTCCTCCTCCGCTCCCTGTCCTCCTCCTCTCTCTTCCTCCTTCTCTCTCTCTCTCTCTCTCTCTCTCTCTCTCTCTCTCTATGTATGTGTATGTCCTCTCCTCCTCCTCTCTCTCTCTCTCCATTGCTCCTTCCTCTCTCCTCCTCCTCCTCCTATCTCTCTCTCCTCTCTCTCCCCATATCTGCCTTTCTCTCTCCATTGCACTCTCTATCTCTATCTATCTATCCATCTCTCCTACTTCCCTCCTCACTTGATCTCTCTCTCTCTCTCTCCTCCTCTCTCTCTCTCTCTCTTTGCCTCCCTCCTCTCTCTCCTCTTCCTCTCTCCCCTCTCTCTCCTCCTAGCTCCTCCCTTTCCTCACTCTCTCTCCTTCCACCCCTCTATCTCTCCTTCCACCCCCCCTCTCTCTCTCTCCCCATATCTACCTCTCTCTCCTCTCTCCTCCATCCCTCACTAAAATGTGTCTCTCTCCTCCTCCCCCTTCTCTCTCTCTCTCTCTCTCTCTCTCTCTCTCTCTCTCTCTATATATATATATATATATATATATATATGTCTCTCTATATCCCACTCTCCTCCCTCCTCCCTCTCTCTCTCTCTTCCTCCTCCCCCTCTCTTTCTCTCTCCTTTCTCCTCTCATTCCTTTCGGTTCACTCTCTCTCTCTCTCTCTCCCCATCTCTCTCTTCAGTCTCTCTCTCTCTCTCTCTCTCTCCCATATCTACCTTTCTCTCCCTCCATTACACACTCTCTATCTCTATCTATCTATCTATCTCTCCTACTTGGCTCCCTCACCCCCAAATCTCTCTCTCTCTCTCTCTCTCTCTCTCTCTCTCCCCTTGTTTGGCACTCTCTCTCCTATGCCCTCTCTCTCTCCCTCTCTCTCCTTTCTCTCTCTCTCCCCTTTCTCCTCCTCTCCCTCCCTCTTCTCCCCCCTTTCTCTCTACCTCCTCCCTCTCTTTGTTGTCTCCCCTCTTCCACCCTCTCTCTTTCCATCCCTCCTCTCCTCTCCCATTGATATTGTTGTGTGTGTGTGCTCTCTAGAGCTCTCTCCTCCCCCCATGCTTCTCTCTTCCCTCCTCTCTATATCCCCTGTGTGTGTGTGTGTGTGTGTGCTTCTAAGCTCTCTCCTCCCCCATGCTTCTCTCTTTCTATCCCATCCCCCTCTCTATTTGTGTCTCCTTCTATAAATTTTAATTGAAATTGAATAAAAGTAAACATTAAAAGAAAAAGAAAAAACAAAAAGAAAAACAAACAAAGTAAAATGATGAAAACGTGACTATTTAAAAATGCATTTTACATAGTAAAAAGATAATGAAATATATGATGAAATTTATTTATGATGAAGTATATGATGAATTATATGATGAAATTTATTTATGTATTGGAAAAATTATGAAACTAATTTATGTGGAAACAAATGAGTACAAATGAATATGTCAAAATGCATACCATATAAAGTTGTATGAAACTACTTTAAGATAATGAAGTACTGGCCCTCTAAATCATTTGAACTAATTTAATACCCACCCCCAAAATAATAATTTATATTATAAATATTTTATATACGTTAGTCTTTCCCTCTACAAAAGTCTCATATTATCTAAAATCTTATCCAAACTTACATATTTATCATATGATATTTATCTGATAGTGAGAGAGAGTAAATACTTTCATATGAAAAATAATAGACTATAAAATTACCATTACACATCACTTAAAACTACTTCAAATAACATTATAATATAGTAACCCCAAAATAAGAATTTATATTATAAATATTTTATATATGTTAGTCTTTGCCTCTACAAAAGTCTCATGTTATCTAAAATCTTATCCAAACTTACATATTTATCATATGAGATACTCAGAGAGTAAATACTTTCATATGAAAAATAATAGACTATACAATTATCATTATATATCACTTAAAACTACAAATAACATTATAATATTGTAACATTGAAATATTGTTTCAAGGATGTTGGATACTTAAAGAAAAAAAACAAAACAAATATAATATAATAAAAAAAAAATTATTTAAATATTCTTTTAAATATTAAAAGAATTTAAATATTATTCTAAATACTGGAAAAAAAAATATAAAATATGAGAATTATTTTTTTAAATTGATATTTTTGAAAATTATACATAATTAATAATCTCAGTTTTGCATATCCTACTTTAATTAATTAAAAAAATTATAACATATATGTAAGAGAATAAAATATCTTAATAAGGAGCATTGCAAAACTAAACTATATTACCATTAGTTAATTAATTTCAAAATATACAAATTTAAAAAAATTATAAGATATATGTAAGAGAATAAAATATCTTAATAAATTATTCCAAACTAAATTATATTATCATTAATAAATAAATATCAAAATATACAAGTTTATACTACTTTTGCAAAACACACATACATAAAACTGTAATTGAAATATATCAAATTAAAAAATTATAGAGAAAAAAATAAATTAAGATATATTAACTAAATACAAACAATATATATATATATATATTAAAAAATATTTAATCCAAAATTATATATTGAAAAGTATTTAATAAAAAATCCACACTTATTCATGCATAGATATTTTCAATTTTCATATTTTTCAATTTTCATATTCAAATTTACTTATTTATAAATAACTATTTTCAATAATATATTTATTGTAAAACTAAAGCAGAAATACCACTTATGATTGTAGCACTTGTGGTTGTAACATTAACAACAGTAATTATGAAGCCACTAATAAAAACGCTGAAGGAGTACATAACAGAAATACCAAGAACCACTGAAAGTTACACTAGACGAATATTTTATATTATTCAGTCTTTTCCAGCGGAACCCAGAAAACTTACTCTGATCGATGTCCCTAATTCGCCTAATTTGCGTCTCTATTGAATAATTGCCTTAAGTTCATTCGATTGAAATGAAATTGATGTGCAGTCGTAGAAAAAAATCTGTTCTCATGCAAAACAAATTGTATTGAACAGTAAAGTAATTAATATTATGAAAATATTAATTAATGTTATTTAGATGAAAATAATTTTTCCATCATATATCAAAATAGAATAACTTATATCCATATAAGTGAAAGATGCCATGTAGATATTATCAACTGCTTCATTACAAAGTGCATAATATTAACTTGCATCGTATTAACTTTTATGGAGAAAAAACACAAGGTTCAAGTATTAACTTTTATGGAGAAAAAACACAAGGTTCACTGTTATATAGCATATCTGGGTGCAGTTTAGTCTGTGCCTTTTGCATACATTCAATCCTGAATCATAGATTGGATTTTTTTTCTAGGGATTTTTTTAGAAAAGAATTTTCCTTTATTACTTCATCCACAATGGAAATCACAAAGGAAACTTTCGTGATTTTGAATCTAACCATTCTCGAAAATTTTCCTTGCTTGCCATTTGATTTTAATAATAACATTTTTTTGGTAGATCGCTAGACAAGTTATGAACAACAACTTTCATAGTAGAACAGATTGGGCGCTTTTATTATGACAGGGAAATTCATAAGAAGTTTTACAAGTTTTAGAATGAGGAATATTACTATTATTTTTCCCAATCGAAATTTGGGAATTCAAAACCCTATCTCATTTTCCTGAAATTTTCATAATGGCTCTTGGATTTCAGAAAATATATTTTTATAAACATAAATATTCCAAAAATTCCTTGTCTGGTCTAAATGAAATTCAATCAGAATTTCAATAAAGCCACGGTAAAGATAATAAGAATTTTCAGCCTTACGTCCTCTAAAATTCTGAAACAAGAAAATCGATTATGGAAATAAGACCCATGAAAATAAAAATGTTTTTATACAAGATCAAATTTCCTGTTCAGATCAAAGCCAAACACAGAGGATAAAAATGTCAAATTGAAGGTTTTACTCTGCATACATGAACATAGATAAGAATGTAAATAAAGAGAAATAAAAACATACCTCTGAAATTTGAAATACAGAAATTGCAGATTTCCCCATTGAAACTAAGCACAAAAAAAAAACTCTGGAAAGTTGTAGGTTATGGCCATGAAAAATTCTCAAGAAAACGTATCAGTCATTCTTCTGGAAAAGAGAATACCAATTTTTATTGGTTTCAACAAATTCTGGTTCTATTTTCTTCACATATGGAGATTAGACTCGTTGAAAAACTCAGAATGAAACTCAGGACAATTCTCAGGGCGAAAATTCATGGTGAAACTGTGCATGCATAGACCATCGCATTTAATCCTCACACATAATGAAAACCCCTGTGATTTCAAAAATCCCCATTGTATTTTGACCATTAAAATTTTGGGCAGATTCCAATCTTCCTGTAAATTGTGGCTGTAAAAAGAAAATATTAAGAAATGCAACCATTCTGAAGCGTTGGCTTCCACAAATTCGTTGCTAGGAGGTTTACTTCTGAATTTTAAACCCATTGAAAGGAAACGATTCATCCTTGGGTCAAATCTTATAACTCTCATAAATCAATGCAACAATGAAAAGGATCCCAAAATGTCAAACATAGGTTTTAGGATCCCAAAATGTTTCAAAACCAAAGATGAAACTGAAACTACTATCTGGTGATCAACAAAACCCTAAGAGTTTGAAATCTCCAAATCAAAATGAAAATGAATTAATCCAAATTCTGTCTCGACTTTGATTAGCAAATTGATTGCTGGTTATGGAGAAGTATTGAAGGTTGTCCTTGCCCAGAACATGGAACAAAGGAGAACGGAGCTTCACATGCCATTTGGCAATACAATACCATCAAAACTCATAGTCAATCAAATCAAATGATGAATCATGCACGAAATACATATTAATCATATTAAAATTTTGATGATTCGATGGACTTATCAATGTTTTTAAGTTCGAAAATATTTCGAAGGCATTTCATTAGCTTATCATATGATTCCCAGCGCAATTGTT
Source organism: Picea sitchensis (assembly GCA_010110895.2). Lineage (NCBI taxonomy): Eukaryota > Viridiplantae > Streptophyta > Pinopsida > Pinales > Pinaceae > Picea > Picea sitchensis. The sequence goes on along the minus strand of SNQJ01S0001494.1, from coordinate 132,841 downwards.
ATACCACGAGCCTTGGAATGATGATGTGATCCCAAATGTAATCAATTATGAAAGCTTATGGCAGGCTTGAAAATAAAACCGGTAAGATCACTTAAATCACATGCTAAGTCTAGGACTTGAGTCATATCTACAAACACGTAATTAAAATTTCCAATACAAAGCACATGAATCTATTTACAATGCATGTGCTTTGTATACATTCAATCCTGGGTGCAGTTTAGTCTGTGCCTTTTGCATGCATACAAGTGGAACGAAGAAGTTGTAAATGTTTAAATCCAATCTGCATTCTTGCAAAGGAAGGTGGGATAACCCTAATAGAGGAAAATTTGCAGGTTTTCAACTATCGCTAACGAAGGAATTGTCACCAGGGAGTTAGCCATTGACTCCAATAAAAAGCCTGAGCTAACAAAGGACTTTTCACGAGGGAGTTAGATCATCATAAAGTGGTCATGGGAGTTGGCCATTGAATCCAATAAAAGGCCTTTCTATGTGACAAATAGGTCACGTTCCGGAACAATTGTGGAAGAAACCATGGCTCAAACTCATTGAAGGAGGAGGGAAAGGCAAGAAAAACCATGGATGATCGAGACTCATTGAGGAAGAAAGGCTGTACTGCACTGTCTTCATAAAGACAGACCAAAAAACCCTTCACTCTTTTAATGAGGAATAAAAACAAGAAAAGCAAAAATCTAATAACCATAAATTAAAAAGGGATACAGAGACATACCAACCATGGACCTGTGCGTTCATTGTTTGTCTGTTCATCCCACCTTAGGGTTTGTCTGTTCATCCCACTCCACCGCATCCTTATCAATAATCAGAGTAATCTTTATGAGAAATAATCATAACAAGAACGGGATACAGAAATATGAGCTAATAATCATAGCAAGAACGACATACAGAAACATTGAGACTAGACTCTCTTACTAATAAAAAAATTGAGCAAACTATCTATTAAAATGGGCATACAGAAAGAAATACCTGTGATTGGCATGGGCATCCCGGATGCAACATCAGTCCTTCAATCATTTATTCCCTAATATCCACTCAAATTAAAATAACATGCAGCCTCCTCAATCATAAGATAGAACACACATACAGACAATGCAGAGACACACAAACAGATACACAACCACACACAGGAAGTGCCTCCAAAGAAAGCAAATACAGAGAGACTATGGGGAGGAGGATGTGAACAAGCATGTGCGATGCAAATTCAGACATATTTATAAATTCCGCCCCTCCTCCACCGTTAAAGAGCTTAACAAAAAATATTGATTCCCTTGCACAAAAGCTAACGGATAAATCCCGTCAGTCTCCAACAAAATCTTCATCTGCTTTTGCAAGAAATCTCCCGAATCCCACCTTCCACTTTACCCATTTCTCCACGTCTCTTGCCGTTTCTCAAAATTTGAAAGTTCTGGCGAATTTGAATATGACCCACCACACGATGATAGCTCGGGCTCGGGCTCACGCTCTCGTTTTTTTCCCTTTTTATTTATATTCACACAATGATATAGCGATAATAATTGTGAAATGGGTAATAGCGATAATAATTGTGATTTATATTCACCTTCCCTTTTTTTCCCTTTTTATTTATTTTTTTACATATAGGTTGTGAGGATTAGTGAACAGTAGTTTATAAATTCCAATAAACAATTGTATGTTAATGATAATGAGGTTGTCCAAAGAGTTACTTGTTTCCCTCATTGACTAACATAGCAGGTGATTGGTGATTTGTTGAGGGGTAGCATTTTCCTCTTTTATTTATGCACTTGGATGATTTGTGGGTATTTGAGATGGGCGTTTCCACTCCTCTTTGTGGGATGGGATGATTAGAGGAATCACATGGACATTAGACAAGGACATATAGGACATTTATATGCCTATGGTTATTTGAAATGATTTGAGGGATTATAAGTCAAGGACATAGTGCATTTGTAGGAAATTTATATGCCTATGGTTATTTGAGATTATTTGAGGGATTATAAGCACATCAATGGATTTGTATGCATACGTGAATAACAACACGGTGCATGGATTTGTGATGATCCAAGGGATTACAATCACATCATTGCATATGTATGCATGCGAGTATTTGAGATGGGCCTTCCTCTATCTCCTCTAAGTGTTGAGATGGTTTGAGGGATTATACAGAGTCAGTGTCAGTATTTCAGATGATTCAAGGGATTATAGGCACATCAATACATTTGTAAGCCATCTGTGTCTATGTGGGTACTTGAGATGATCTAAGGGGTTATAATCATCTTGGTGGATTTGTATACCTACTAGAATTTGAGATGATTTGAGGATTCATTGGATTGTGAGTGCGTGTTATGCCTAAGGTATTATATGCACATATGTGCATTTATACCTATTATTTGTCATGTTAGTAGAACATAGAAATATGTACTATGTGTTGGTGCTAGTTCAAAAGACTAATAGTTCGATACACATATATTGTCGTGTCCTGAAATATGTTTTATGATTATAAAGTCTCCTCCACTCCCATCCCAAATTGCTTGTAAGGGTTGGTCATTCACAACATATAAGCCCCAATATACCATGATCCTTATGTCAATGAGGGTGTCCACAAAGGTAGTAGCCCCCTATAACTAACATAATAAAATTCATAATACTTTGCTTTGTGTTATGCCAATTACATAATTTTAACCTAATGAGAAGTTTTTCATTTGTATGCATGCATGTATTTAAAATTATCCAAGGGATTACATGCCTATATGTATTTGAGATGATTTAAGGATCATTTTGTAACTGGATTGTGAGTGGTTGTTGTGTTTGAGGCATTATAGGCACATCGATGCATTTATATCCTTGTGATTATTTGAGATGACCAGTATGTTGATGCATTTGTATGCTTGGAAGTATTTGAGATGGTATGAGGGATTGCAAGGACACCCATTTTCATGTATATGGGTATTTGAAATGATCTGAGGATCATTTTGTCATTTCATTGTATGTAGGTGTTGTGTAATGGCTAAATGCCTCCACAATGAGATAATAATCTATTTTATTTAATGTGTAATGTGTATTAGTTAGTTGTTCAAAACATTGACAATATGGTTGTTATATATGCCCTTTGGAAAATTGTCTTAAGATTACACATATTTTGGGTTACCCTCATTTACTCATCAAATTAGATTAGTATTATAGCTTGTATATGTTTTTTGGATCTTGCAGTTCTAGGGAATTTGAAGAATTGAAAGAGGAGGAGAAACATGTCAATTGTAGATTGTTGTTGCGAAGAGAAACATGAGAAAGGATTTCACTTGTTGATGTCAAGACTTAGATAGAGGAATCTTTATTGGTATGCTCTCAAAAGAATTGGGTTGCACTAATGTGCATTGTGAATACCCATGGGTATTAAATTGGATAGAGAAATCCATATTGAGAAAAATGATTGCAAGTAGAAGAATTTACGAAGAATGATCTGTAGTTAGTATGTTGTTGAGAAGCCAAGGAGAGTAATAGTAAGTACCTCTTGTTGAGAGAATAATTCTATAAGAACCTTATATTGGTACTCTTCATCAACTACAATGAAGGAATCAATCACTGATTCCACAGATGGTTCTTTAATTGTCTCCTTGAGACTAGAGAAACTCTCTAGAGTAAAAGTTTCATCAAGGCTAGAGAAACCTTCATCCATCACGACATATTGCCACACTTTCTCAATTATATTTTCAAATATCTTGTAAAGGCCAAATTCTTTAATTCCTTTGGCCAAAACTCGACTAGATCCATGGCTATTGTCTCTAATGTCAACTTGATGTCATGCAAGAAATTCAAAACAAACTCTTTGTTAAATCGGGAACATAGACGATAGGATCTAACTCAACAACACCACCTAAAGGCATATGGAAAGATATGGAACCCAATCCCTTCACATGATATGTGGCATCACCACCCAACTCGTAGTAAAGAATCTTTCATCATGCAAAACAATTTGTATTGAACAGTAAAGTAGTTAATGTTCATATTTAAAATTTAAAGTATATTAAAATAGAATAATATATATCCATATAAGTGAAAGATGCCACATTACAAAGTGAATAGAATAATAATGTTCATTACAAGTGAATAGTATTAAGTTTCATATTCTATTATAAGTGAATATGAATAATAATGTTCATTACAAAGTGCATAGTATTAACTTTCATCTTTGGTAATGTTCCATAAAGATAGGATGATCAATTAAAAATAAAATAAGAGTGAAAGTTGCCACCTCTAGGTAAAGAAATATGGAGAAAAAACACAAGGTTCACTATTATATAGCATATCATAACAAGACCTGGGTGCAGTTTAGTCTATGCCCTTTGCATACATATGGAACTGCCATAGTTTAAATTCAATCTTGAAAATTTAAGGTGGGATAACCCTAATAGAGGAAAATTTTGGATGCCAAACGGAATATAAGATGACTTCAAGGGAAGCCACCTTGAAATAGTTGAAGATTTACATCATCATGGATGGTACACGATTCCCATGGAAACAGTTGATGATTTACATAAACATGAATGGTACGCATCTAACATATGAGAATAATTCTGAAATCCCACAAGATATCATGATTCTAATATCCCTGGTCTTGAAGGGAATTTGGGAATCTTGAAAGGTGTTGATTAAGGTTGGTTGTCATTGATGTCAACCCTTGAAGAAAGCCCCACAACACAAAGTTTGGGTAATGGACCCAAGATTGCTTGATGTAAATATGACTCATTATTGTTTCATCATGGTTGATAAGAAGTAAATATGGATGAACTCCAAAGTGGTCCCCTTATGGTGAAATCCCTCACAGGAAGACACTTTGCGGAGTAAGAGAACCCATGCTTAATTTTGGAATAATGAGTTGAAGGACAATGAATTTTTTAGGGAAACTATCCTAGATAGATAGTTCTTTTCATGTCATTTCCGGTGGTATGTGGAACACCAAATAACTCCTTACGGTTAGAGAGTTATGACCATACGAAGTTGGATAACCCCTCATAAGTCTTATAGAAGCCCCCAAGGGTCAATCTGCTTTGCAAAAGAAATTATTTTAAATAAAGAAGCCCTAAAACAAGGAAAGTGTAAGGCTACATGAAGATATAAATAAGAGGCAAAGCTCACTCATTAAATACAAACTTGTACATTTTGTATATCTATTTTCTTGTGTAAATCTTCTTGTAAATACTTGTGGATCAATCTGAAGTAGTGAACGTCTGAGGTAGCATGAAGGGTTGACGACGAAATTCTCAGATATATAGAAAACCCCATTTTTTGATGCATACGCGGGTTCTCTGTGTATAGGGTGTGTATACATTGAAGGTATACGTGGTTTGGATGTGTATAGGGTGAGTATGTATGTGGGATGACTATGTATAGGGTGAGTATATGTTGATAAAGCCATGAAACTTGAGAAGATGTAGGTGCAAAGGTTCTATATTTTGATATCAAGCTCCCAGGAAGGTCTAGAGTGCTCAAATACATCAGATCCATCCATTGGTTCAAAAGGTATGTCTTATTTCTATGAATAGTTAGATTTGGATGTATGCATGAGGAATAACAATGGATATTTTAGGATTCTCCCTAGAGAGACTAGTGGCTACATGGGATCTTTTGTATAAGTCAGATCTAAAAAAATACAGTGCTAGTATATTTATCATTGATACTTCTTGTTGAGGCACATCTTGTTTTTCTTTTCATATGGCTAAGAGTTTGTATGGTACATGGTTGAGATCTTGTATTTATTGATGTATTAAGAAATTGAATATCAGAAAGGGGTTGATGACTAAGATCATGTGAGGGATATTATACTTGTTAATGATTACACATACCTATATGACACATGACTAGAGAGAGACATACTTGCCTTGAGTAGAGGCTATGTATGAGGATGCATGCATAGGGTACGGTTATAGTCTAGATATAATGACAAGTTACAGATCTCTGTGAAAGAAGTTATAGAGGGTCAAAAGTTTTCAAGTGAAAGGAAACCCTAGTGTCAGAAGTCATACGCGAGATGCATAACATATAGGGCACGTACATACGTGGGCTTCATCACTGGGCTTCATCACTATAGGTCACGTATCTGATGTATTTTTGTATATACATGTTCAATTCAGGTACAGTTTGATTATAGGGCACTTGTACAAATTGGATATAGGGAAGTGGTACAAGTTGATACAATTGTACAATAGTATATCTCACAGTGACAAGTTGACAGTAGTTCCATCATTCTTCTTCTACTTTAGGGTAGTTGGACAGGGCAAGGATAGGTGGTTTTAGCCACCGTCTAGTTGTAGTCGGAGTCCATAGGGGGTTGTATCCTCCTTCTGGTTGTAGCTAGAGAATTGGGGAGTTGGAGATTCCCTCAGTTTGCAGCCTGGGAAACTAGGGGCTTGGAGCCTCCTTCCAGTTGTAGCTGGAAAACAAAGGAAGTTGGTGCTTCCAATGAATGCAATTCTTCAAGACATATAAGAAAAAGAATTCCATGGTTTTCTCCCGATTTGGGTTTCCACATAAAACAATGGTGTATTGTGTATGCATGTGATTGTTTATTTCTTATTGCTCATTATTGGATAATAATTCTACATTGATATGACATTTGAAGAAAAAGGATTATAATTACGCTATTACTGATTCACCCCCCCTCTCAGTAATTCAACAATTGGTATTACAGGAGGTTCCTTTAGAAATCAGTTTAACCACTGAAAGGTAGATCATGGAGAGTACCAACTCGTATAAAAATGGAATACCACAGTTTGATGGACAAAAGTATGTGTTCTAGAGCATAAGGATGAAGACATATATATAGGCACAGGGATTTCAATTCTGACAATCAATTGTAGATGGATACACATCACCAACAGTTCCACCAACAAATGACAAAGCAGTGAAACTCAGTGAGAAAAATTCCAAAGACAAAAATTCACTTTTGAATGGTCTCAGTGATATGATATTGACCAAAGTTGCACATTGTAAATATGCTAAAGAGATTTGAGACAAGCTTCGAAATATTTATGAAGGAGATTCAAAAGTTAAAGCAACAAAGCTTCAAACTTAAAGAGGTCAATTTGAACAACTAAAAATGATGGAAGATGAAGATATCATAGCCTACTTCTTACGAGTCGATGAAACAATGAATGCAATCATATGATTGGGAGAAGAAATCGAATAATCTGTAATTGTTCAAAAGGTACTAAGATCTCTTCCTATGATATTCAACCCTAAGATATCAACACTAGAAGAAAGATCAGATCTAAACTCAATAAGCATGGATGAACTGCATGGAATATTCACAGCATATGAGATGAGAACTAAACAAGAAAATCAAGATGTAAAAGAAGCATCCTTCAAAGCATCCAAAATATCAAAGCAAAAGAAAAAGGAACAAGAATAATATAGCAACAACAATGACATCTCAAAAGATGATGAAGAAGTGGCCAACTTCGTCAAAAGACTAAACAAGGGAACGAACGGTAGGTATAGAGGTAAGCTTCCTTTAATTTGTTTTAATTGTGATGGTATTGGTCATTTTGTTAACAAATGTCCTCATAAGAAAAAGAGAAATGATGAAGGTTACTCAAAAGGAAAACACACATATAAAGGAAAAAGAATTGCAAAGAAATATTTCAAAAAATTCGTATTCATTAAAGAAGACATCTCATCATCAAATGAAGATGAAGTCAGTGACAGTGAGACAGGAAGAGTTCTATGCATGGCAGTAAATGACTTTGACAAACAAAACTCCGAAGAAGAATATGAAGAAGCTGAAGAAGAAGTCGAAGAAGAAATTGAAGAGGGAGAAGTTGACTTTCGAGAAGAATTGATGTGTGCCATAGAAGTTATCAAAAGAGAAAAGAACAAGAACAAAAAACTACAAGCAAAACTAGACAAAAAGGAAGACACTCAAGAACTAGAAAAAATGATCACAAAATTGAAAGTTCAAATAGAAGAAGATAAAATAATTGAAGAAGCACTCAAAGAACAGCTAGAAGAAAAGGACAGGATCATCAGAAACTTGGAAGCAGAGATTGTCACAATAAGAAAGGATATTCAAAAGAAAAATATGCAAAATAGCTCAAAAGTTGTGGATGACATTATCAGCAGTCAAAAATCTCATCTTGAGAAGTATCGACTTGGATACAATCAGACAGAAAAGGGATCAAACTCCAAAACAACAGAGCAAGAAACAAATCCAAAAAGCTATGCAAAAAAAATCAAAGGGGACAAGAATATATACAAGGAAGATTACAGGGACACTCCTCCACTGATAAGATTCAGATTTCAGAATCAACAACAGACAGATAGGACTCAAGAAGAAGAAGGATTCATAAGAGCACCTCCTTTCATAACATCTTCAACTCCTAGTTATCAAACTATATTTTTTGGTTTATGTTATGGATATAATAATTTTGGACATAAAGCTATAAATTGCAGAGCTAACAACAGGAACAATAACAAATTTGAGAGTCATACACAAAGGGGTTATTCAAGAAGACCTAGTGAAACACAAAGAAGAAATTAAAATAGGTTTGAATCCTTGAGCACTGAAGTGGAATGTTACAAATGTAATAACTTTGGACAAATTGCCAAAGATTGTAGAATGACAGTCCCTCCTAAAGAACCTCAAAAGAATAACAACAGTCACATACAAGAACCTCAAAAAATGACATGGATAAGAAAGCAAGATCAATATAGCAATGAAGAATGCACAGTCGCTCTACAACATAAGCAGAAGAAACACGGTTGGTATGTTGACAGTGGGTGCTCAAAACACATGATAGGTGATAAAGACAAATTTATTACATTATGAAAGGAAAGAAATGGATCAGGCTCCTTCAGAAATGATAATTCATCCAAAATCACTGGAGAAGGCATAGTCTGAATTGGGAACAAGAATGAAAAGGCACAAAACGTTCTACTGGTAGAAGATATGAAATATAATATTCTAAATGTGAGTCAAATGTGTGACCAAGGTCATAAAGTTACTTTTGATTCACAAAAGTGTGAGATAAGAAAATAAGGTTCAGGAAAACTGGTCGGTACAATTGCAAGAACTTCAAACAACATATATGTTTTAAGTGAAATTGGAAATGAAAACTATTGTCTAGGAAAGGAAGATGAAAGTTGGCTATGGAATAGAAGAATGGGTCACATGCATTTTGATAACCTTGTCAAAGTCAGCAAAAGAGAAGCAGACAGAGAAATTCCCCAGATCACGAAACCAACCAACACTTTATGCAAGCATTGTCAACAAGAAAAGCAAACAAGGACCGGTTTCAAATCAAAGGAATAATCAACAACAATAGAAATGGAAATTGTGCACACTGATCTAGTTGGACCAACTACAACAAAGGTCTTAAAAGGTGAGAGATACTTTATGTTATTAGTTGATGATTATACAAGAATGACTACAGTTTGCTTTCTCAAGAACAAGACATAAGATTTTGAAAACTTCAAAATCTAAAAGGAAATGGTTGAAAATGAGATGGATTCAAGAATCAAATGCTTGAGATCTGATAATGGAGGAGAGTTCACTTCAAAGGAATTTATGGACTACTGCAATAGTCATGGAATAAAAAGGAAATTATCTGTTTCTAGGACACCTCAACATAATGGAGTTGTTGAAAGAAAGAACATGACAGTATAGGAAATGGCTCGAACAATGATAATGGATTCCAAATTGATAGATATATTTTGGACACAGGCAGTGCACACAACCGTTCACATTCAAAACAAATTTATGCTCAGAAAAAACACTAACAAAAATCCCTATGAGCTATGGAAAGGAAGACGAACAAATGTGAAGCACTTCATAGTTTTTGGAAGAAAATGCTACATCAAAAGAGAAAATGGAAGAATGGGAAAGTTTGACTCTCATGTGGACAAAGGAATACTTGTTGGTTACTCAAGTACAAGGAAAGCATACAAGTGTTACAATCTAATATTAAACAAAGTTGTGGAAAGCATCAATGTAACAATTGATGAAACAAGCGAACCAAAATCAAAGGAAGAAGAAAACAAATCAATGGAACAACTTTTCAAAGAAGAAGATGAAAAAAAAAGTAGAAGAGGAAGATGAAGAGAATCCGACAGAAGTAGAAGAGAAAGTTCAACAAGTGTCTCCAAAGACACCCAGTAAACGAGTATAGAAGAATTATCCTTCAGATCAAATTATCGAAAACAAGGATGTAGGAGTTGAGACTAGAAGAAAAATATGTTCACCAGAACAAACACACCTGACACTCTTATCTACAATTGAACCAAACTGTTTTGAAGAAGCCAGCAAGGATGAATTTTGGAATAAGGCCATGGATGAAGAATTGGATCAAATAGAGAAAAATGACACTTGGGAATTAGTTCCAAGACCAAAGAATAAGAATGTGATTGCCACAAAATGGGTTTTCGGGAATAAATTGAATGAAGATGAATAGGTGACAAGGAACAAAGCTAGATTGGTATGTAAATGATATGCACAGAATGAAGGAATCGACTTTGAAGAGAAATTTTCCCCAGTTTCTAGAATGGAAGCAATATGTTTTCTTTTATCTTATAGATGCTCTAAAAATGTTAAAGTATATTAGATGGACGTAAAATCATCTTTTCTGAATGGGGAAATTGAAGAAGAAGTCTACATTGAACAACCAAAAGGATTTCAGTTGTCAGAGAACACAGATTATGTGTGTAAATTAAAGAAGGCCTTGTATAGTCTAAAAAAGGCTCCTAGAGCACGGTACTCTAGACTGGATAAGTATGTGCATCAGACAGGGTTCATAAAAGGAAGTGTAGACAACAACCTCTACATCAAGGTAAGTCGAGGTAATATTTTATTAATTGAAGTTTATGTTGATGATATTATTTTTGGTAGTTATGATGACAGGTTAAGACAAAAATTTGCAAAATATATGCAAAATGAATTTCAAATGTCATTACTTAGAGAACTATCCTTGTTTCTAGGACTTTAGATACATCAAAGAAACCAAGGAATTTTTATTTCTCAAACTAAGTATATCAGAGAAATGCTAAAGAAGTTCAGAATGGAAGATTGCAAACCAATTATCACTCCCATGTAAACAAGTTGCAAGTTGAGCAAAGATGATGATTCGAAGTCTACAGATCAGAGGAAATACAGGTCAATTATTGGCAGCCTACTATATGTGACAACATCCAGACCAGATGTAATGCAGGAAGTTGGACAGGTGGCATGATTTCAAGCAACACCAAAGGAATCACATGTATTAGCAGTAAAGAGGATTTTCAGATATCTCAAAAGAACATAAGAGTTTGGATTACGATATCCAAAAGGAAAGGATCTATCACTTATTTCCTACACAAATGCAAGTTGGGTAGGTTGTATTGATGATTGACAAAGCCCCAATGGAGAAACGTTATACTTGGGTGAGTGTTTAGTATCATGGCTAAGAAAGAAACAATCATCCGTATCTTTATCTATAGCCGAGGTAGAGTATATTGCAACAACATCATGTTGTACATAGGTTATTTGGATGAAACAAACTATGACATATGTATAGGTTGAGTATGATGATCCCATTCCTATCTATTGTGATAATACAAGTTCCATCAGTATCTCAAAAAACTCGGTGATGCACTCCAAGACGAATCACATTCCAATCAAGTATCATTTTCTACGGGAGCAAGTTACATAAAAGAATATCAGAGTTGAGTATTGTTGTGAGTGGGAAATCCCCCTACGGAGTAGAACTTAGGGTTTTATCATGCATGTAGAAAAGACCTAAAGATTCCTACTTTTTACCATCATCCCAGACCTAATCCCCATTACTATTAAACAAATACAAAGTTAAGAAGATCAAGTGAACATACCTTATTTCCGATGTTTGGTATCGATCCCTCTTCACGCTTTTGGGTAAGTTAACTAAACCTTTTGACCGGCTTTTGGTATCGATCCGACTTCATGCTTGGTCTCTCTTTGACTGCAAGTCTCCTCCCAAGGCCTAACTGCATTCACAAAAGACAAACAAAGAACTCCACATGCATTTGATCTACATATTATTGGGTTAGAGATTTAATCAACATGTACACAATAAACAATGAAAACCTCATATGGTGGGATGGGAAAAGTACTTATTTATTATTAACTTCACTGAAGAAACTTAAAATGATGAAGATGAACACTAATCTATGAATTTGGTCCTGGGATCCTCTTTTACTGTGCACCAACTGCTAACACACTTGCTTCTCTTCTTCATTGAAATCACAAAATGGTTGCAAAATCTTGGGCAAAGGGGAATACGAATTCGGGTAGAGTTTCTTTACTATGTTTTTCCCTCTTTCAAATGGGACCCATACCCCTTCTTTTATAGGCTAGAAGGAGATAGGTATTTAGTCGAATGAATAGCCATGCATGGTCGAAAGTTTTAGTTAACTTACCCAAAACTGTGTGTTCCATTAGCAAATTTCCATTTTTCATGCTTTTGTAGGTACACATGGGATGTAGTGGGTTAGCTAGAGTGTACACGCAGGCTGTAGTGGAGCAGGGTGTGTGGGCCTTTAAAAATGGTGTTTTTAAGAAGAGTTGTTCAGTACTAGCTTGGCAAAGAAGGCATATGAGATGGCCTAATGTCAGGTAAGTATGTTTGGTGAAAATTACAGTTATAACAAATGCCCCCTAATGTGTGAGGTTAGAAGAGAATATGATGGACAAAATACATTATCAATCTTTATCAATGTACCAAACCGGTGAGCCCAGGGACCAAAATTCAGGAGGTGCCATCTGCAAAATAACAATTGTCTCACCGAGGTGGGCATACCCATGCTTAGAATGAAATAAAATCATGAATACCAATCAAATACACTGTAGATCCATGTCATATAACTATAGAAAGTGTAGACGTGAGCAATACACAGTGGATCTACATCTCAAAATAAAAAAGATATACATGTATAGTATCTATATTCTAGAAATTGATAAGGCCTCGTGGTTGGAGATGATGTCTTTAGAGCTCGAGCATCAACTTCAAAATCTTCAAAACTCGGGTAGGAGTGTAATATGAGTGTACGACTTCACTAACCAAAGGTCTTCAATGGCTCGTTGGTCATGGACTAGAGGATCTTGATGATCAGACTGGAGGCTTCATTGATTTCAAACAAAAACTTAATTAGACTTTCGAGATGGTCGGGCATGAGGGAAAGAGACAAACTGCAGATGGGCCGACTTAGGCTTGGTGAAAACTTCCCTTGGACAATATCACGACAAATAATGAGACTCAGGCAGCATGGCATTGACATAAGTTCATGATGCATGAGGAAACACAAACTCTCCATATGTTTGGAAGAATAACCAAACAGAGGAGGACACAACTCTATGTAGCGAGAACAACTTCCTAAGGTCATATTAAATCCTAGAGCTTGAAGAACAAATGGAAGGATGTGATTTGTCCAAGGGCGACTCATTGTGATGCCAATAAAAATAAAATACTTTTTTGTTCCTCTTTTTGGGGTATATTTGATTTTTTTGTCTTTTTCAATAATTTTGGAAAAAGAATAAAATAATGCTACATTACAAAGGAGGATCAAGTGTCGCAAACATAATAGTTCCAAGTGCATGGAACACAGGGATGCTCAGGGCAAAGGGACATATGTAGGAAAATGACACTCGGGAAAAATCCTCCAGGGGCCAAAGGTGTCAAGACATAGAAGCAAAGTGCTACAGGGCTTGCGTATAAGGCATGCTTCAGATGGTTCAGTTGAGAGCAACATGGATCTGGCATTAGGCCAAAGATGTAGGTATGAAAATGTAGTTAACAAAACACACAATGGTAACTTCCTTCGATGTAACTTTAACAAGCCCAGAGAAGGTAAGATCAACGGTTTTTAATATTTAGAGAGTTTGAAAAAACGTAAAAGGAGACTCCACTGGGGTACCTTTTGTGAATATAGTCTAGTCGGCTCGGAAAAGGGATAAACTAGCATAGAAAAGACGTTTATTCAAAACCATTTTAACGAGTGTGATAAAGACAAGGTCACTCGACAATGTTTTCATTTTTAGGGAGTCTGAAAAAATCTTAACTATGGATGCCCTCAGGAATGTTCTTATGGAACATTTTAATGAGTGTTAAAGAATAAGCTCACTCGACGATATTTTCAATTTTAAGGAGTCTAAAAAGAGCTTAACTATGGACTCCATGGGGGTTCCTTTTTCGTAAATTTAGTCCCTCAGGCCCGAAAAAGGGTTAAAATTATACCTGAGAGTACTATTCTAGAGAACCGAGGCTTATAGTATTCCTTTGTTCGTAAAATTGACCATCCAAATTGAAAAAGGGGTAAACTACCATCAGACAGATGCGACTTCAAATTTCAGTTTAGCGAGCGTGAAGGTCAACAAGATCGATTGGAAATATTTTCACATTTAGAGGGTCTGAAAAGAGCTTAAAATAAGACCCGTTAAGTTTTGGGAGTCTCAAGGGTGAGGTCAATAGTGATACAGAATCATGAAAATGAGGTTCAAACTCGTAATCAGGGAAAAATAGTAAGGACTACCAGGTCTATAGTCGTTAATGATAAAATCGACACCAAAATGCAACCAGGATCTACCTAGGGCATCCATGTTAAGGTAGGCTCTACCAATAAATTACAAAACTCCTAAAATGACAATGATGGTTCTGTGTCACAACTTGGTGGGATCGATCCTATGGCAAAGCAGAAAAGACAACAAGATGTAGGAAGCAGAGGTGGAATCCTATCTTAAATGCAACGAGTTGGAAAAAATGTCTTTTTACCAAAGGACCTTCAAAACGACCCAAAACTCCAAAAAATTTCCAAATACCCAAAGAAAACTTCTCGTGACAATCCAAAGAAAACTCCTGAACCATACTAAATGATTTTCAGTTTAGAAAAAATGACAAAAGGGTCCAAAAATTGACAAAAAGAGGCCAAAAAGTCTATAAATAGAAGCTGGCAGCTCATTATCAGGATTGCTAATTGAGAAATTGACTAAAAACCAAAACTACCCCTTTGTGAAGAGAGTTGATTATGGGAGCTTCAGTGGATGAAACGACCATCTGCTTGGACCAAGTAAGTACTCACTACCCCCTCTTCCATTCTAATTCTTTCTTTATGCATTTGAGTTCATTTTTTTGGGGGGAGTCGACCTTTAAAAGGTTGGCCCTACATCCATGTGGGCTATCTTATGATAGCCCACATGTATACTAGGCTTATTTATGACAGCCCGAGTGTACATGCTACTATGAGCACTACAACCCATGTGGACCTTCCATTTAGTGTAAAAAAAGATTAAAAACAAGAGTTAACCCTCCTAAACTTTGTTTATTTGCAGGATGTATGTTCACTAGAGGGAAAGAGAGCATGAAGATATTGATGTGTTGGTCGATGAGGACCCTGATGCTCTTGCTGCACTGTTGCAGTGTGGTTTGTTAAAGTTTTTCCATTGTCTTTTCATGCAAGCAAAACCTAGGCTACTAAATGCCTTGGTGGATTATTGGCATCCTGATGCAGAGGCCTTTATGCTAGAGGGGTAGTCGCTGGCTCCAACGATAGAGGATATATACTTCTTGACTGGCCTCTCGAGGAGAGGGGAACCAGTCAATTTTCGTACCTTTCCTTCTGGGCCTCATAACATATCGGAGTTGATTGGGATCCATTGTGAATCTGATACTGACAGAACGAGCTTGCAAGTACCGATAAGCAAGATCTCTAACTTATCACTAAAAGTGATAGTGTTGCTCATTGGGAAGATTACTGGGCCCGCATATTTGCATTAGGCTTCCCAAGCGCACATGAATTGTGTAGTTCAATGCTTAAATGCACAAATATTTGACTGGAGCACTACCTTACTGGATTGTATGAAGAGGCAATTAATAGAGTGTCGAATGCAGAATCAGAGGAACTTCAGGTTTGGGACGATTCTTTGTTCTTTCTTCTTTGAGAGAGTGCCCAGTTTTAGTCCTAGAGAGACTATACAAGGGCACAAGGCCTCTCTCCCCGCATTATGTAGATGGAAGATGCTATTTTCATGATAGGGGGGAGGGAGGACCATTGAGGCCTTCGATGACAAGTTCTTTTCTTGGTGGGCATGATAGATTCCAGTCATAGAGGACTACCCTTATGTTGGGATTGAATTCTCTAGAGATCCTGAGATACCGGTACCTCCCAAAGAGTAGCGAGGAGAGATGGGTAAGTTTTCTTCGTTGTTTTTCTTTTTTTCTTAAAATATATGTAATTTTTATGTTGTTTTATGTATATATCATTTCTTTTATACACCAGAGTATCTGAAAAATCTGTGTTTGTTATGTGTAGATGTGGGGCGAGTGCGACTAGTGGACTATGCGAGGAATAGGTGACGTCCTCGACTAGAGGCCACCCCAGCTGTAGTCGATGGACCAACAGCAACAAGAGTACCTCCAGTCGGTGAGGTTGAGAGAGTTTTGAGACGAGTAGAGTGAAACTTTACCTCACTTACTTGCATAGTCCCCATGGTAGAGATCAAGGATCTGTCGCCGTCTATGTAGCCTCATGTAGTGGGGGAACCAAGGACGTGGGTCTGACTCTTTGACATTTGGCAAACGTCGTTGACCATTACAACAGGGCCCACAGGCCCTTTCCTTAGTTAGGCTGCACTTTTCACGTGCCGAGGGCACTACTTGTATATTTTTGAGAGCATAAGCCCCATGACTTGTTACTGGACGTATTTTTGAGGCGCTTGTGCCCACGCATGTGCTCTGTTATTTTTTATATTATATATGGATTTTATGTCTTTTTATGTCTTATGGATTACATTTGCTTTAAAAATGTATTTACATGTGCATGTGTGTGTCTTTCTTATATGTGTGCTAGATGCCAATCTAAAATTTGATTAGATAGAGTATCTGTGACTTGATTTAATCTCCTAGGAACATGAAAATATGTAATATAATCAAAGCTTCGTTCTAAGAGACATACCCTAAGGAACCATCGGTGTAAAGTAGGATCATGAACACGGTAGCCCCTATTTAACTGAGACACAACCAGCTGAGCTTCTAAATAGACCCGGAGGTGAGAGATACCAAGTAACAAAGCATCATGAAGCAACCCAATAACTGCGTTGTATTTGGTGACATTGTTTGTTGATGCACATGCACACTTCCCACACCCGTAGGTCGGAAGGTCCGCGTGCTCACATGATCTTCTCTTTCTCACGGCCCGAAGAACATTAACCGATCCTTCTATTTCCCTATCGGGAAATCTGCACCCATAGACATCCTCATGGGATCCCCCTCTTTACAAATCGGTAGATCGGACTTTGCGGCTTCGCGAGGTTAGTGGTCAAGCGTTGGACTCTCGAATCCCTGAAAGTCGATATAGTCAACGCTGACCTTTCCCTCTCCTATCGAGATTTCCTCTATCGCGATTTCGACACTCGCAGTATCAAACAACTTGCTTTTCCGACTCCTGAACCCCGATATGATGAAACTCTGACACACGCGCAAGTTGACTATTCAACGACTTCACTCCATCGACATTTCAGAGTTCTCAATATTGTGAATCCTAATGCGATTGTTTCGAGACTTCTCACCATGAATCCCTGATAAGGCGTGCCACCTGTCCACTTCACAGACTCTTGTGACCCCACACGATCCTTTGGCTATCAGGATATCGCATTTCGCAATTTCGTGATTCCCGTTGCAATGTTCATGGGATTTCCACCCATGAAATTTCGACATGGGATTCCACGCGTAGATCCTACAACCCTTATGGCTTGGATCAATGGTCCTGCCCCTCCTAAGATTTAAAACTGTTAGGAATACTCCGCCATATCTCCCTTGCACCTCCGCAAGATCTAACGGCTCTTGGAGATTCACAAAATCTCCTCAGAGAACTTCAACCGTCCGTTCTTCCTGATGAAATCTGCGAAATGACTAGGTGTTCCTCCATGGAACTCGTCCACCTACACGCAAACTTGCGATTCTTTCTTACAAGCTTTCAAGGTACAAGTCCTATGCAACCCCTTGATAGTTTCAAAGGCCTTATCCTTCCTGAGCTTTGCACGACTCTGCGTCTTCTTAGATAAACCCCTTTCTCACACTTCTTGTGGAAACTTTCATACACCTCAAGTGTTGAAATCCTTTCGACCCTGCGCACACCTGCAACATTTGTCTCTCAAATGCTTCACTCAGGTCCACGACCCTGAGACTTCTCTTGGTTTGCGCACTCCTTGCACGGCTCCTATGCCCAACTGCACTTCTGAGGAAATGAGAAAAAAAAGTAAAAGTATCTGAGCTTCAGAGATGCAACCCTGAATCCTTGTCGATGCACTCCTTGCGGATACTTCAACTGAACTCCTTGCAGGAATTCTTACTCAGATAGAGAAACAATTGAAACTCATTCCTTCTTCCCTTCAGACTTCAACCTCAAACATGAAATCATATACACAGCACATAAAGCAAATGCATAACAAGAAGCAAACATTCATGAGCATATCATTCAACATGAATATACAGAGAACAAACAGAAAACCATGAATTTGAATCAACATCTTCTATTAATTCAAATATTTGTACATGGGTGTTCTTCCACAGATCTCTGCATGCTCTTTCTCTCTCTTTCTTTAATAATAATGTTACAATACATAATGAGGGTGTCTATATCCCTTTTCCCTCTTGCGCTCTCAAACAGTCTAATCTAGAATTAAATTCTATCTACCTACATTAACTACTTTAAATGTCTTCTACCTACTAAGGACGAGAGAAAATTGCTCAAGGTTGATTTACATTATACAAGTGTGCTTCTTCTTAATGGCTACATTTAAGATTGCGCAATAATTCCAAGGTGATTTCAAAATTTGTGCGGGCGCTTGTCTAGTTGTCTGATTGTCTCCGCGCTGGCTCACTTGATGTGGGAGATGCTCCTGCATCATACTCCCTGGCTTGAAAAATTTCATGGGCTCCTGTCCATGAGCTCACGCACAGTCTGTCCATGCTTCTAGATCTCCGTTTCATTCTCCCAGCTGGCATCTTCAACTGGATGGTTCTTCCACTTGACCGGATACTCAGAGTATTTATTTCGCCTGGTCCTCTTTCTCACTCTCTTGTCCAGTATGCACTTCATCTGCGGTTTATATGCAACTGGAATCTATTTTGTCCACTAGATCACTGGCTCCTCATTTCTAGTCCCTGTTTCGTCAGCCTGATATGGGTACAAATCTGAGATATTGAATATCGGAGAAATTCCAATCCCATCGGGTAATTCAATCTCATAAGAATTCATCCCAAATTTCCTCAAGACCCTACATGGTCCGATTTTCTTCATCTTCAGCTTATTATATGCTCCTCTTGGGAACCTTTCCTTTCTCAAATGTGCTAGAAGCAAGTCACCAACTTCAAACTAAAGTTGTCTCTTATGCTGATCTGCTCTACGTTTGTACTCTTGGCTTGAATTCTGCAATCTCTCCTTCACTCGGCTGTGAAGTTCTTTCATCGCCTCCACAAATTCTTCTGCACTAGCGCTCCTAGTCGCAGTCTTCTTTGAATCCCTCAGTTCAGAAATTCCTCTTGGATGCATGCCATAAATAACCTGGAATGGAATTTTCCCTGTGCTCCTGTTAATCTAATCATTATAAGCAAACTCTGCCTATGGTAATATGTTGTCCCACTGGCTGTGGTGCTCTATCACCAAGCTTCTCAGCAAGTCTCCCAGACTTCTATTAACCACTTCTATCTATCCATCCATCTGAGGATGATAAGATGAAATAAATGACAAGTTAGTTCCTAGCTTCTTCCATAAGGTCCTCAAAAAATGCCCTATGAACTTTGTATCACGATCCGAAACTATACTCCTTGGAAAACCATGAAGTCGAATGACCTCTTTGAAAAATAGGTTCACAATGTGAGTTGCGTCATTGTTCTTCTGACATGGAATGAAGTGTGCCATCTTGGAAAATCTATCCACCACCACAAAGATTGAATCACAACCTCTTTGTGTTCTTGGCAACCCCAATAAAAAATCCATGCTAATTGCATCCCACAACCTCTCTGGTAGGGGCAATGGTTGATAAAACCCCACATTCTACTTCCTTCCCTTCGAATGCTGGCAAATTCTGCATCTATCCATGAATCTCTTGACATCTGCTTGCATTCCCAGCCAAAAATATAACTCATTCAACTTTGCGAATGTCTTGTCATGGCCAAAGTTCCCTGCTAATCCTCCACTGTGTTTATCCTTTAGAAAATTCTCCCTCATGGAGCATTTCGGAATGCACAATTGATTACCTCTAAACAACAATCCTTCTTGGATCATGTACTCAGCCCATTGGATTATGTCTCTGAGAATTGGATTCTCAGCTGCTTCATACGCTTCCTTAAAATCCTAATCATCTGCGTACATGTTCCTGAGATCATCAAAACCCAACATTTTGACTCTGAATTCCTGCAACAACAAACACTTCTTACTCAAAGCATCAACAACTTTGTTAGCAGTACCAGAAATATGTTTAATCACAAAAGTGAAATTCTGCATATACTCAACCCATTTGACATGTTTCTGATTCAACTTCTCCTGTTGAGTCACAAACTGCAATGCATGATTGTCACAGTATAAGAAAAACTCTTTCGGGATCAAGTAATGCCTCCATTTCTTCAATGCCTGGATGATAGCATAAAAATCCTTATCATAAGTGGAGTACTTCAATTTCGCTTCATTCAACTTCTCGCTGAAGTATGCTATCGACTTGTCTTCTTGAATTAAGACTGCCCCTATTGCAAATCCACTTGCATCGCATTTCACCTTAAATGTCTTTTGGAAATCCGGCAACACTAACACTGGTTGTTCCATAATCTTCCTCTTCAACAGATTAAAAATCTTCTCATCTTCTTCTATCTAGTGAAAAGACTTGTGTCTTTTCTTCACTGTATCCATCATCGCTGCACTAATTCCACTTAAATTCCTGATGAATGTTCGGTAGAAACTAGCCAATCCGTGAAAACTTCTCACCTCAAAGATATTCTTTGGTGATGGCCAATTCTTAATCACTTCCAGCTTATCTGGATCCATCCTCAACTCATTTGCTGAAATAACAAACCCCAAATAAATGAGCTCTGTCTTCATGAATGAGGACTTCTTCATGTTTATTAACAACTTCTCCTGCTGTAACCTTTGCATCACTGTAGCCAAATGCTTCAAATGTTCTACCACTATTTTACTGTAAACCAGAATGTCATCCAAATACACAATGAAAAATTTCCTGATGAACTCCCTCAGGACTTCGTTCATCAACCTCATGAAGGTACTCGATGCATTTATTAAGCCAAACAACATAACAAGCCATTCATACAACCCTTTTTTGTTTTGAATGTTGTTTTCCACTCATCACCTTCTCTCATGCGAATTTGGTGATAACCGCTTTTCAAATCAATCTTTGAAAAATACTTTTCTCCACTCAAGCAATCCATTAGATCATCCATCCTTGGCAATGGAAATCTGTACCTGATGGTTATCTTATTAATCACCCTTGATTCAGTACACATCCTCCAACCTCCATCTTTCTTTGGACTGAGTATTGTTGGAACAACACATGGACTCAAGCTTTCCCTGACTAGACCTTTGTCCAACAAATCCTGGACTTGCCTTTTAACCT
Organism: Picea sitchensis; assembly: GCA_010110895.2. Lineage (NCBI taxonomy): Eukaryota > Viridiplantae > Streptophyta > Pinopsida > Pinales > Pinaceae > Picea > Picea sitchensis. The sequence goes on along the minus strand of SNQJ01S0001494.1, from coordinate 111,234 downwards.
CTTCATTCTCTTGCAGCGTCAGTCTGTACGCGGCCTTGTTTGGAAAACTGGCTCCTGGTATGAAATCAATATGATGACTCACTCTTCTAATCGGTGGAAACGAATGAGGTAATTCGTCCACTATTATGTCAGCGAACTCTTCCAGTAGTTCTTGAACCTCTTCTGGTAAATCATCCACTCTTGTGCTAGTCAGAAAAATTCTAGGCTTCCTGACCATAATGAACTCTGTATCCTCCTTCTTCTTAACCTCTGTAAGAAGTTCCTTCCCACTCATGAGAGGTACAATGTTGCTTACTTTCGGCTTCACCCCCTTATCCTTAATTGGAAGCAACATGTGTGTCCTCCCATTCTTCTCTAGGGTGTATGTGTTCATTCTCCCATCATGAATCACATTCCTGTCATATTTCCATGGTCTACCCAGCAATAGATGACAAACATCCATAGGAATGACATCACATAATATTTTATCATTATATCCTCCTATCTTGAATTCAACTAAACATTGTTTAGTGACAGTTACCTGATGTCCTTTTTGTAGCCACGAAACTCTGTATGGACTTGGATGATCAGTCGTCTCCAGCTCCAGCTTCTCTACCACATTTATAGATACAAGATTATCCATGCTACCATTGTCTACAATGACCTTGCATACCCTATCCTTGGTCTTGCAAGCAGTCCTGAAAAGTTTGGTCCTTTGGACTGAACTCTCCACCTCCTTCTCGGGTGTCAAAAGGACTTTTCGCATCATCAACGATCTTCTGCCTTCAACGTCTTCTGCCTCAACATCCCACCTCTGTGCCTCGGCGATGTGAGCTTCTCCAACCTCTTTCTTTTTATCTAGACACTTGTAAGACTTGTGCTCATTCTTTCCACACGTGACGCATGTTATTACTCCACCTCTTCCTCTTTCTCTACCTCTGGTACGAGGAAAAGTGTTGTTGTCAGCATAATCTCCCCTTTGCTCAGTATGATATCCTCTCTGTTCAACATATTTCCCTCTCTGTGAGGTTACACCTCTCTCAGTTTGAGTCTGAGGTTTCTTCTAGTCCTCCTTGGGCTTCTTATATTTGTCCTGGGAAACTGATTTGCCTCTGGGATGACTTCTACCTTGGCCCTTCTGACTTTGATTTCAGCTCAGCTTCTCTTCAGCTTTCAGAGCCATCTGATAAGCATCTTCCACCGTTCGGATGGTTACCATGCTCATCTCATCCTGGATATCATATCTCAGGCCATTCATATATCTGGTGACCTTCTCATCATCGCTCTCTTGATGACCTACCCTGATGTTCAATTTATAGAATTCCTCAGTGTATTCTTTCACTGTCATCAGCTTCTGTCTCAGGTTCTGCATCCTCCTGAATAGAGTAATTTGATAATCTCTCGGGATGAATTTTTCCTTCATCATCACGATCATTCTGGCCTAGCTCTTGATCTTCTGCTTGCCCTTGCAGTGTCTGTCATCTTGTAGTTCATCCCACCACAATGTTGCATGTCCCTTCAATCTAGTGACAACATGCTTGACTTTCTTGTCCTCTTCGACATCTTCATAGTCAAAGTATGTGTTTAGAGCTCTAATCTAGTATAGAAGCTCCTTTGCATCCAAGTTTCCCTCATAAACTGGAATGTCCATCTTTGCTCTTTCACCCATTCTAGAAATAGCTCTGATCAAACGCTTGTTTGATGTGTCTTCGGCCACAACTTCTTCTTCATGTTCGGCCTCAACTTCACTTTCAGAATCACTGAGATCCCCAACACTAACTGTGCATATTTTTGCGGTCTCCATGTGTTCAAGTCTAGCTTGTAGATCACACATTTGTCTTTCCACAACTGGATCTGTCATCTGCTTGCCTCCTCTTCTCGGCATTTCCCTATCCTCTGGATCAGGTGATTGCATGTCCCTTCTCCTTGGTGGCATGGTGAATTCTCTTTCTCTACTACAGAAAGAAAAGAAGCCTTTTGTGCTCTGATACCACTTGATACACACGCACACTTCCCACACCTGTAGGTTAGAAGGTCCGCGCACTCATAGGATCTTCTCTTTCTCATGGCCCGGAGAACATTAACCGGTCCTTCTATTTCCCTATCGGGAAATCTGCACCCACATAAATCCTCGTGGGATCCCCCTCTTTACAAATTGGGAGATCGGACTTCGCGGCTTTGCGAGGTCAGTGGACGAGCATTGGGCTCTCGAATCCTAGAAAGCCGATATAGTCAACGCTTCCCTTTCCCTCTCCTATCGGGATTTCCTCTATCGCAATTTCGACACTCGCGATGTCGAACAAATTTATTTTCTGACTCACGAACTCCGATATGCCGAAACTCCAACACACGCGCGAGTTGACTATTCAACGGCTTCACTCCATCGACATTTCAGAGTTTGCAATATCGTGAATCCTAATGTGATTGTTTCAGGACTTCTCGCCATGAATCCCTGATAAGGCGTGCCACCTATCCACTTCACGGACTCTTGTGACCCCACACGATCCTTTGGCTATCGAGATATCACGTTTCATGATTTCACGATTCCCGTTGCAATGTTCACGGGATTTCCACCCAAAAAATTCTGATATGGGATTCCATGCGTAGATCCTACAACCCTTATGGCTCGGATCAACGATCCTGCCCCTCCTGAGCTTTGAACCTATTAGGAATACTCCACCATATCTCCCTTGCACCTCCGTGAGATCTAACGGCTCTCGGAGATTCGCGAAATCTCCTCAGAGAACTTCGACCATCCATTCTTCTTGATGAAATCTGTGAAATGACTAGGTGTTCCTCCACGGAACTCGTCCACCTGCATGCAATCTTGCGACGCTTTCTTACAAGCTTTCAAGGTACAACTCCTATGCAACCCATTGACAGTTTTGAAGGCCTTATCCTTCCTTACCTTTTCATGACTCTGCATCTTCTTAGAAAAACCCCTTGCTTGCACTCCTTGCGGAAACTTTCAGACACCTCAAGTGTTGAAATCCTTTCGACCCTGCGCACACCTGCAACAACAATCTCTCAAATGCTTCACTCAGGTCCACGACCCTGAGACTTCTCTTGGCCTATGCACTCCTTGCATGGCTCCTGTGCCCAACTGCACTTCTGAGGAAATGAGAACAAAAGTAAAACTATATGAGCTTCAGAGACGCAACCATGAATCCTTGTCGACACACTCCTTGTGGACACTTCAACTACACTCCTTGCAGGAATTCTTACTCAGATAGAGAAACAATTGAAACTCATTCCTTCTTCCCTTGAGACTTCAACCTCAAACATGAAATCATATACACAGCACATAAAGAAAATGCATAACAGGAAGAAAACATTCATGAGCATATCATTCAGCATCAATATACAAAGAACAAACACAAAACCATGAATTCGAATCAACCTCTTCTATTAATTCAAATATTTGTACATGGGTGTTCTTCCACAACTCTCTGCATGCTCTTGCTCTCTCCTGATTCAATAATAATGTTACAATACACAATGATGGTGTCTATATCCCATTTCCCTCTTGCGCTCTCAAACAGTCTAATCTAGAATTAAATTCTATCTACCTGCATTAACTACTTTAAATGCCTTCTACCTACTAAGGATGAGAGAAAATCGCTCAAGGTCCATTTACATTATACAAGTGCGCTTCTTCTTAATGGATACATTTAAGATTGCGCAATAATTCCAAGGTGATTTCAAAATTTGTGCGGGCACTTGTCCAACTATCCGATTGTCTCCGTGCTGGCTCTCTTGATGTGGGAGATGCTCCTGCATCATTTGTGGTGTCACCTAAACATATACCTCCTGAAGATAGTAATTGGCCCTGAGGTGTAAAAATTACCCAAGCTGCGGAGGAAAGCCTCCGAGTGTGTTGGCTGGTTCCATCTGCGAATCCAATGACCACCTCTAATTCACTTGACATCTGCCACAGTGACAAAAGATAACATAAAAAATGACACTTCCATAAAACCAAAAGAAGCCAAAAAGTAATAGTACAAAGACTATACATATGTTACAAAAAGTTACCCAAGGTGACCTATCTATGAGTAATACTTCTTGAGGTAGAGCCCATTTCTAGGCTCTGCCAAAGCATTTCCCTCAAAATCTACCAGATGATAAGTGCCCTTTTTTAGAACCTCTTTTACGATGAAAGGTTCGAACCACATGGGTTTAAACTTGCCTGCCCCCAGGGGGTCCTTGTCTTGGTCATAGACCAGGACAAGGTTGCCTTCCAAGAAAATCTAAGGATGAACGGACCGATCATACTGACACTTGACTTTTTGTTTGTGAGCTTCATTAGCTAAGGCCGCATGGTGATGCTATTCATTGAGCTGCTCAAGATATAATAAACGCTATTCAAGCGGTGAAGTGTCTGGAAATAATTGTACTACAAACTTTAAAGATGGGATGTGGAATTCTATGGGAAAGACTTCTTCCATCCTGTAAATGAGTTGAAAAGGTGAGAAACCAGTTGTTTTCTTAACAGACGTTCACTAGGCCCATAATACTAAGTATAACATCAAATGCCAATTTGACTTGGCCGAATTGATTGTTCGATGTAGGATGGTCTTAAGATATTTATTGACAGCTTCTACTTGACCATTCTCTTGAGGGTAGTAAGGTGACGAATGTTCTTGCCTCAACCCAAGATTTGATGTTAACTTGGTCATCATTTTGTTCTGAAAGTGACTTCCATGGTCAGTGACTATCTCTCTCGGGACACCGAACTGTGCTATAATCTAGTTAAACAAAAAAAGGGCAGCAGTCTCGCCATCATCTTTGAATGTTGGCATAGATTTGACCCACTTGGTGAAGTAGTCTACTGCTATGATGATATAACAGTGCCTCCTTGCTGAAGGAGGGTTACAGGTAGTGTAATCAATCCCCCACTTGGTGAAGGGGCCAACAATAATGACAGGAAACATGGGAGCGAGATGTGCCCTCATCTTCCATGAGAATATTTGACACGGGTGGCACTTCTTGACTGATGCGATACAATCTTTGATTAGTGTCAGCCAAAAGTAACCAGCTCGTAAAATATTTTGGATTGTTTCCAACCCAGACAAATGAATGCCACATGATCTAGTATGGAAATCGTTAAGCACGATTTCCGCTTCTTCATGAGTGAGGCACTGGCGAAGGATGAAATCTACACCTCGACGATACAAAGTATCTTCGAGTATGAGATAGTTCTTGGCCTGATGGTGTATACGACGACACTCATCATGAGAAGCAGAGGTGGGGAACTTCAATGTCTAGAGATAGACAAGTATATCTCCATACCAGGGGTCTGAAGATGATATAAAAAATATGTCTCCTTGAATAGGTGACTCTTCGGGCATAACATCACCTGACTAGACCAAAAGTTCTGAGATGAGTTCTGCAAAGACTAGTGACTTTTTGGATTTCACCGAAATGAAATATAAGTCAAATTCTGGAGGACAACTATCTATATACTGATATTTCTACCAATTACCCCTCGTGTCAACATGTATTGAAACGGATTCACAATGGCAATGATGGTGGTCTTGCAAAACAAAATATAATGATGAAACAGTTGGACAGCATGGACTGCTGCCAACGCAAGTTTTTCGATATGAGAATAATTGAGTTCCGGTCCAACCAAGCCTCGACTCAGGTAATAAATCACATATTATGAGAGTAAATCATTCTCCTGAACTAAGACCATGCCGATGGTTGACTCTGTTGTAGTCAAGTATAATAAGAAATATTTGTTATAATTGGGTGGCCGAAGCAGAGGGGCAGTTGTGAGGGCATTTTTCAATGCTTCGAAAGAGTGTTGAGCAGCATCGTCCCAATGAAAAGGAACATCCTTCTTCAGTAAATGCATAAATCCCTTTGTGATCTCGGTATAGTTTGCAATGAAACACCGCAAAAAGTTATCTTTTCCCTATAAACTCTGCAGTTGAAGGATTGTACGTGGGGGAGGCAAGTGAAATATTGCCTCAAACTTGAGAGGATCGACCATGATCCCTATTGTTGAAACTATGAAACCTATCAGATGGCCCGACGTCATGCAAAAACTGCATTTGTTGGGATTCAAGAGAATCTGGAAGTAGCAACATTGCTCAAAGATAAGTCAGAGGTGTGTGGGATGATCAGTTCTCTTAAAAGATCATGTTGCTAAATCATGTAAGTAGGCCTTGACGATATGTTTGAGATCATGGAAAGAAAAAGACATGGCCTGCTGAAAGGTAGCTCCAACCTTTTTTAGACCAAAAGGAATCTTATGATACGCAAATGTACCCCATGGAAAAATGAATGTTGTTTTGTGTTGGTCTTCGAGTTTTATTTGTATTTGATTATATCCCGAAAAACGATCCATGAAAGAAAAGGCCTCGCAACCTGCGCATTCATCGACTATCTAGTCCATAAATGGTGTGGGGAAATTATCTTTTGGACAGGCTTTGTTCAAATCATGGAAGTCCGTACATACGAGAATCGTACCCTATTTTTTGTTAACCGAAACGGGGTTTGACACCCATTAGGTCAAATGGACGGGGTAGATAAAACCTGCCTTGAGCAGTTTCTCCGCTTCAACCTTAATAGCTGCTACTTTCTTAGGATTAACTGGACGAAGCTTCTGTTGAACCGGCTTAGCGTCAAGATAAGTCGTGATTTCGTGTTCAACAATTTTTGGATTGATGCCTAGCATTTCCTCGTAAGACCAAGAAAAAACGTCACGGAATTCCTTAAATAAATCCATGTAGATTTGAATCTCTTCGTGGGAATAATCAACTTCGAAGAAAACATTCTCCATGACGCTAGGGGTTCTAGAGATGTTTATAGGTATAGTTTTGGCGATGGTTGCCATATTACCCTCGGCATAAACAACATGTGTAGCCAAAGGATTGATAGGACAAGACCTATCTCCAGTCATAGTGAAGGTGAATTTCCCTGCTTCAATTCTCCTTAACTTTGGGAGGAAGTAAGATCTGTGATGGAGATCATCCCAGGGTTTGTCTGGACTATTCATTACTTCAATGATTGCTTCGTCTAAGGGAAAGACTAAGTCTAAAGAATCTGTATCAACGAGGGAACCTTGAGCCCAAATAGATGCTAGAATCAGATCTAACTCTTGTGCGGGAGTTGGATCGGGGTTGGCAGAAACTTGTTGGACTAAAGAGTACACTACTTATACCATGGACAAGGGAATGGACATACCATGTGCCCTGTCCCTTTCATTGTGGCCGATGGGGTAGGAAGAATCAATGGATCGTTGAATCAAGTCATGCGAAACGACGAAACTTGGAAAATATCAACCTTATGGTGGTCAGATATGAACTTAACATCGCCTTGAGGAGGTCGGTAATCAAAAGTACCCATCAAATATGGGCACAAACCAACCCCTATGTTGACGACGACGGGTTGAGGGTTATTAATCATTGGGATCGTGGATGCCCCCAATGAAGGTTCAGGATGAGAGAAAGACAATTGATTAATGGTCACGATCCGACGCTCATGTGGAAACAAAAAGACACGGAAAACTGTAGCGACTACTTCTTGCATAACATAGGTCCAAATCCTCCCTAACAAGAGATTATAGTTGAGATATGCGTCGACCACTTCAACCTCGACACACACGGTTTTTCCTCCTAACTGCACGAAAAAAGAGGGGATAATGCCATGTGGTTGGAACAAACAACCATCGAAAGCGGTAAGAAGAGTAGGTGATGGAGACAAAGAAGGTTGGCCAATGGCCTTCCAACATGCCAAAGATATTACATATGTTGAGGAGCCCTCATCAACCACTGTGCGGAAAATGTTCCGAGTAAAATTTTTCGTGGTGTAAGCCAGGACTATATGGAATGCTACATGGTAAGGGAGATGAGGTTTCAAGTCAGTTGTATCAAGCATGATCATACCTATATTACAAGTCTCGGTGGATCCTAAAGTGACTAACAAAGCCTTTCTATGGGAAGGGAAGCTTTGGAGGACTTCCAAAGCAAACATCGCACAAGGGGTTTGAGACAAATCCTCCACCAGAGTAGTTTTGGGCAACCCTTGCGTTTGGGTTGTGAGAAGCTTTCTTAAACGCACCTTTTGGGATGCATGTCATGGTTTCACCCAACATCTTTTCGATTTGGAGAGGAAGAGACGGGGTTTCATCTTCTTTACCTTTTTCAGAGGTGCTTGGCTTACTGTAATCTTGTGCTCTAGTCAATATATAGGCATCACCTTTCATCATATACACATTCGAAGATGTAGGATTGTTTGAATATGGAGGGGTTCCTTGGTTACCCCCTTCCGTGCTTGTAGAGGCTTGAGTTAGATTTTGGCAATGTTGAAATGGGTTTTTTAACACAACTAGTTGTTGCTGTGACAATAAATTTTGGGCCTCTGCAAGATGAGGGCATTGGTAAGTCAAGTGGTCTTCCACGCATAGATTACATGGATACCTCAACTTCCTTTTTTTGGTGTTTCCCCCCCCAACATTATTAGTGGGTTTCCTATCCCCCTTACCCTTCTTATGTTGTTTCTTCTTTCCATCAGGCTGCTAGGTGGCCTTCGGATTTTTCGACTGCACACTATGTACATCCAACGTTTGGGTAGGGGGAGTAGCTGGAACAGTAGTCTGGCTGGCCGTTGTATGCTAGATAGATAATTGATGCAATTGTTTCGTCAGTTTTTCAACGAGATTTGTTTGTACTGAACCAACAATACCATCGACATGTGGTCCAACTCTCTAGCTGGTTTTATCAAGTATTGATCGTGGCGCATCTGGAAAGATTTCATACAGTAGACTAGACTGAGAATAGTTTAGTTCAATCTGTTGAGCTCTCATGATTTCATCTTCTTCGGAAAACAATCTCGACGTTGCGACATATTTGGAAAACTATGGGACCAAATACTTAATGAACCACTCAAGCAGGAATGTTGGTGGGACTGGCACCTTAATCAAAATCTTCTGGCATCTCCATTCTCGGATGTGATCAGAGATATAGTCCTCTTATGTCTATTCGAAATTGGCCAGCAATTTTGTGCCATCATCGTATCTCATAGGCAGTTGTAAATGGTATAGGAAATCCATTACAAATTCACCGAAGGAAGAGTATCTTGAGCGGTCGTGTAATGTCCCCACTTTGGGACATTATCCCAGTGTAGAGATTTATGGTGACCAGAATGGCCAGATGGATGTTATAGCGAGTACAGGGGTATTTGAGAGGAATTGTGGGGTCCAAATTGCATTGATCATCATATTCCATCATTATGAGCCATTCCGCGCAGGTTGGCTTTGGTTTCGTTGCATTCCGACGATTTCCATGATTTTGACTATTTTGAGTTATAATTCAATGGAATTCAATGAAGAGGTCATTTTGGGCACATTACTTGGAGGAACCTCTCAATGTAATAGCTCATTGGAATCGGGAGGAGAAAAACTATAGGATGGGATGGCTAGAAGTGACTTTCAGTGGCCAGGGAAGCCACAAGGAGAGATAAAGATATTTTCAAAGGTAAAAAGGTTAATTAATTAATTAAAGTGATTTAATTAATTAATTAAATATTAATAAAATGAAAGTCACTTTGGAGGGACAAGGTGAGCCAAAAGTATAAAGGAAAGGCAAGGGCCTCTTCTCAT
>SNQJ01S0001494.1:56135-96258 GCA_010110895.2 Picea sitchensis | reverse complement strand
AGGATTCTACATCAGTTTCATGTGCAGATAGAGAGAGGGTGCACCAGTTGAGGGATTCCAGCAAGAGGGGCGCACCATCTTTGGAGAGAGATTCGTTGTAGGAGATTGGCAGGGCCATTGAGGATTCTATCACTTGGGTTTTTATTGCAAGGCCTTGGACATCAGATCTAGTTCTTTCTGAGACAGTTTTATGGCTTAGATTATTTCTTGAGAAGTGGGGCGAATTGAAGAGAAGGAGGGAATTTTTGAGATCCAGATCTAGTCTGTTTGGAGGGGTTACACTGTAGATCTGACCCTGATACTTTACCTAGTGACTTGCAGTGTCCCGATCTATATTTCTAGAGAGTTTCGGAGCATTTGGAGGCCTCCTTCAGCAGGGATGAATTATCTAGGGTTTCAGTCATCTAGTGGGGTGCACCATTCAGTGGGGGATTTCAGATCTACAGAGATTGAGAGGGATCTTGGAGATTCGGTCACCTGGTCTGTTCTTACCATCACCCGATCTATTAGTTGGCATATTTATTAGGGTGATTGGACACTTTTGGCATCAGGGCTGAATTATCTAGGGTTTCAGTCATCCAATGGGGTGCACAATTTAGTGGGGGATTTCAGATCTACAGAGATTGAGAGGGATCTTGGAGATTTGGTCACCTGGGTTGTTCTTACCATCACCCAATCTATTAGTTCGCATATTTATTAGGGTGATTGGACACTTTTGGTAGCAGGGCCGAGTTATTGAGGGTTTCAGCCTTCTATTGGAGCGTGGCATTCTTTAGCTGGAGAGTTTGGCATTCAGATCTGCTTGTATTGATCTTCATTTCTCATTCAGCCTTTGGAGGCATCTTTCGTATTAGCGGGAGCATGTTGTAGAAGCTCTTATCTATTGTCTATCTTCTTTTCCATCTGTTGAGCATTCCAGATCAGCATCTTCATTGTAGCAGGTTTCTCTGTTTTATGAATAAAGAAGAATTGAGATGTTTTGGCTTGTTTATCTTATTGCATATGGTTGAGGTATGTTCCATGGTTATCTCTTTCTATTATTTGTTGCATACACATATATAAACACATCTAAAAGGTAGATCAACAAAGTGTTTGATGAAATACCTCACTCAGAAAAAGTTTTAAAAAGACACCAAAACAATGATGATCCTTGCATAATGGCTTGGGATCATTATAGGTCGAGATAAATGTACCATTTCACAACACTCCCAATGAGAGTACATTGAAACAATCACAATTGTACGGAGTTGTGTTTCAACAAATTAGATGAGCACCAAAGGTGAAAAGTAGTCACATGATCTCCTGGATCTTCGTTAGGCTTGGCTTCTAACTTTGGTATGTCCGAAGGCAATTTCGTCAGCATAGGGGGCCAACGTAGATTGTGACAGATAGGGTCATTCAACAACCTTGCTAATTCTGGTAAATGAAAGGTTTCCAAGAAAGTTAGTTTGGGTTGTTGGTGATAACCATATAAAAAGGGGCCTGGAGTTTGACTGACACCGGGTTTCTAGGAAAATTTGGGTTGCTATCTCGGGTTCTGGTAAAAACCATGGCCATGACCAACGTACATATTTTGTGTTTGAGGAGACATCATCTATTGATTCCTGAAATAGGACGTAGATGGTTGGGCGTGCATTACATTTATAGGACTTTGGGATGGGTTGTCCCATGCCGATCCCATGGGCATAGGTACCGCACCTTGCCCGATGTTCCATTACTTGTGAAAAGAGTTGCCCATGATCGAAATTCCTAACGAGGGAACTGATCCCTGCCAAGAATTCTAAGGTCCTGATGCGGAAGAAGTTCCTGGGTGTGCCCCCTATGCAGGAATAGTACCCTGCATAGGATTAGTTTGTCTGTAACCAGGGTTGCCCCCAATTGGGAAAGAAACTGACGATAATTTTTTGTTACCAAACACATTGAACAAAGAAAACAATGTTGAACCTACCGACATATTATGAGAAGGTGGTCCTTGAATCCTTTCTCCAAATGAAATGTGGTGTGTGTTCGACCCGACAGATTGTTGGTGGGCACCGCCGAGTGAAGGGGACTAAGGAGGTATATGACCTCATCCGTAAGGGAAAGCGTTAAAGGGATTTGAAGTGCCCCCCATGGGTCCTTGTAGAGAAGAATTAGAGCTCCCTTCCCCGAGAACTAAAGTTGATAAAGTGGAGTAGGAAAGTACAAGACTTGTATCTGAGCTAGGCATCTTGTATGAGAACGAAGGGCATGTCACACTCTCCGTGAAAGGAGTAGTGGCCGCTGCCAAAGACGGGATCGGACCACTGCTTGAGGTAGAGGAAATCGAGACCATGGTGGCTCAGACCAACGATAATGGGTTAGGAGGTGGAACACCCCCTGTGGTGACAACCGTAGTGGGAATAGGAGAATTCCTGGAAGAAGTGGCAACATTTACTTCCATTGTTGCGTGTGACATTTTCTGGCACTCATAAGGATAAATCTGTATGATGATGGGCATCTAACAATCAATGATTAGAGTTTCGGGTGGATCGAGAGCTTCCGCTCCAAGGTTTGAAATAGTTGGTTCCTCTGGATGTTGGTCGGGCACAGTTTCCTATGACCCAGTTGCTTCAAAAGACCCTTGTTGGTCTAGCTTTTTCCTTAGCGGTGGCGGGGGTGGCTCCAGTGTAACTGGTGGCAGGACAAGAAACCTTCATGACTGATAGAGCTCATGATCCTCCACTATGTAATAATATCAAATACACACAAGGGATTTCTATTCGTTCAAAAATTGCACACACTAGAAAAATTCCCTACGAGATAAAACAAGCAATGACTAAACTTATTTGGAAGAATAGTTACAACAACCAACACTAGAGAAACTTATCGTTGCAAGTGAAACTCGAATACAGAAGAACCCTCTGGGTATACTCTGCAAAGTGTGGCCCGATGTCTATCCTAAGTACCGCAGTCTACCCCTGTTGTCACCTGTGTAAGTCCCTAAAATAATGGCAACTAGGTTGCCATCGCATGAATAGTCACCAGGCAGGTATATTCGACAATCGGGTGGAACGCAATGAGTAGGGTATCAAGCCCGAAACCTATCAAGGATATCAAAATAAATTGGTCGAGAAGACAACTGAGGACCTCGAACGGATTCAAGACCCACGAAGCTTTGTGGCAAATGCAATCGACGAAATCCCAAAACAAGCCCTCTATATGCGTTCCCCACTATGCTTGGTCTGGTTTTGGAGGATTTATCTCCACTACCTTTCCCCATGTGACCTCGTGTTTAGAACTTGTGTTAGAGGGGGGTCCCTGATAACTTTCACAATATTGGACTTTTAACACTCCCTAGCAGAGACTCTTATGTATGTTTTGTAGCCTTGAAGAGTTTCCTCTCCAACCTAAATCAAGGCTCTAGCCTAGACTAGTTGATGGACCCTACAAACATAAATTCTAGTTGATTTTAATTAATCATTAATTTTTATGGCTTGTCTTAAGTCAAAGGTTATGAAAGTGAAACTAGTGATGTTTTGAGAGACGAAAGAAAAAATAAACAGAAAGATGGAAACAAAATAACTTCTTCTCTACAAAATTTTAATCAACTTTTCAAACTAAAATTTTTCTAAGATCTTTGAACAGTAAACTCAAAACAAGATTTCCCTCGACTACTAGCTACTTATTTTCCTAAGTAAATAGCCAAGAACTTATGAAAGCATAACTTTTCCTAGTTATTTATGCAAACCAACAACTACTTAACCAAACCAAGAAATAAAAGAGTTTTTTTTTCTTAATTTAATGCTCGAAAAGCAAAAAGGAAAAATGAAGACAAGTAAATACCAAGAAAACTTCTGGCCTAAGTGCAGATCGAAAAGAGTTACTGACAATAACACACAAACTGATGAAAGCAGACTCTCACAGTTGTCTAAAAACCCTATGAAAGAAAAATTTTGAGGAAATTTTTTTAATGAAAAAGAAAGCTATTGTTGTGATCAGACCTAAGCTGTCGACTACTATGATAGATACCAAGAAACCTGAGAGGTATAACTCTTAACAAGGAAAAGGATGAATGCCTCTCCTTAAGAAAAAAATTTCTCAACAGGTACGTTGCTGACAGTTCAACATCCAACATGTGCATGCAAGTTGTGTAAGGTCAGAGCGCGTGTACATGCATGCAGAACTTATGCAGGGCGTGTGTACCTCTGCAACTCTTCAAAAATGAAAAGACAAGCAATCAAGCACTGGAAAATACTACTGGTATTGAGAACCTGAATCTCTTGAAGACTCAGAAACTTACTTTGTCAGAAAAGAAAAACAGTTCAAGGAAAATTTCATAGAACAAAACCAATTTGAGGTGGTACCTAAGCTACAAACTACAAAAACAGAGATCAGAATGAGATCCAGAAAACCCTTGAGAAGGATCACTTATCACAAGGGAGAGGATGACTTCCTCTCTAAGCAAAAAAAATTATGAAATCAAACACATGACTAACACTTCATCCGCTAGCATGTGCACACGTGCTGTGTGAAGGTAGGGCATGTGTACACACATGAAAGCCTTATACAGGCTATCTGTACCTCTGCGACTTCTCAAAAAGAAAATGCAGCCAAGAAAAGAGAGCAGTGAGTACTGGTATGGAAGACCAGGATCCCTACTAGCTCAGACTCTTGCAGAAACTAAAAAAAAAGGTGATAAAACCAATTTAAAACTACAAAAAAAGCATCCCCAGAAAACCCGAGAGATCCCCAGTATGGTTGACAATTTTGTTGTGAGAGGGAAATCCCCCTACAGACTAGCACTTAGGTTTTTATCATGCATGAAGAAAAGATCTAAAGATTCCTACTTTTTACCATCATCCTAGACCTAATCCCCATTATTCTTAAGCAAATACACAGTTAAGAAGATCAAGTGAACATACCTTATTTCCGGTGTTTGGTATCGATCCCTCTTCACGCTTGGTCACTCTTTGACTGTAAATCTCCTCCCAAGGATGACCTGTATTCACAAAAGACAAACAAGGAACTCCACATGCATTTGATCTATGGATTAATGGGTTAGAGATTTAATCAACATGTATGCAATAAACAATGAAAACCTCATATGGTGGGACATGAAAAGTACGTCTTTATTATTAACTTCACTAGACCAACTTACAATGATGAAGACAACCACTGCTCCATGAATTTGGTCCTGGGCTCCTCTTTTACTGTGCACCAACTGCTAACACACTTGCTTCTCTTCTTCGTTGAAATCACAAAATGGTTGCAGAATCTTGGGCAAATGGGAATACGAATTCAGGTAGAGTTTCTTTACTATGTTTTTCCCTCTTTCAAATGGGACCCCTACCCCTTATTTTATAGGATAGAAGGAGCTAGGTATTTAATCAAATGACTGACCATGCATGGTTCAAAGGTTTAGTTAAATTACCCAAAACTGTGTGTTCCATCAACAACTTTCCATTTTTCATGCTTTTGTAGGTACACGCGGGTTGTAGTGGGTTAGCTAGAGTGTACACGCGGGCTGTAGTGGAGCAGGGTGCGTGGGCCTTTAAAAAGGGTGTTTTTAAGAAGAGTTGTTCAGTACTGGCTTGGCAAAGAAGGCATATGAGATGGCCTGATGTCAGGTAAGTATGTCTGGTGCAAAATAGGGTTATAACAAGTATGTGGGAACAAAATAACAAGTGGCAAATATCTTTACAAAACCACTTCCATGAGAATCCTTTGAATATCTTCTCCAAAGACTTGGAGTTATTTCTCCTCCAAAATGAATGCTTTTTGAATGATTATCTTATATGTCTTATATTTACACATGGAAGCACCTTAAGAGGACAGTTCAGTCAGGGGGAGCAACCCTGGATGGAAATATACCTTTTCCATTGATGACAAAGGGGGGACAGTTTTTATCATATGTAGAGGACAGAGCCATGGTTCCAAGGGGAGAAGATTTATCAGATGCAGAGGACAAAGGCATGGTTCCAAGGGGATCATGAGTGATATGATTTCAGTATTTCATCAGAGTGTTTCCATAAAAAACAAAGAGGTATATTGTTAATTAAGGCTGGTTGTCATTGATGTCAACCCTTGAAGAAAGCCCCGCAGGACAAAGGTTTGGGTAATGCACCCAAGATTCTTTGATGTAAATATGACTCATTATTGTCTCATCATGGTTGATAAGAAGTAAATATGGATGAAATCCAAAGTGGTCCCATTATGGTGAAATCCCTTATGGGAAGACACTTTGTGAAGTAAGAGAACCCATGCTTAATTCTAGAATAATGAGTTGAAGGACAATGAATTTGTTATGGAAACTATCCTAGATAGATATTTTTTGTCATGCCATTTCCGGTGGTATGTGGAACATCACATAACTCCTCACGGTTAGAGACTTATGACCATATGAAGTTGGAGAACCCCTCATAAGTCTTATAGAAGCCCCCAAGGGTCAAAGTTCTTTGCAAAAGAAATTATTTTAAATAAAGAAGCCCTAAAATAAGGAAAATGTAAGGTTACATGAAGATATAAATAAGAGGCAAAGCTCACTCAATAAATACACACTTGTACATTTTGTATATCTATTTTCTTGTGTAAAGCTTCCTGTAAATACTTGTGGATACATCTGAAGTAGAGAACGTCTGAGGTAGCACGAAGGGTTGATGGAGAAATTCTCGGATTTATAGAAAATGCCATTTTCTGATGCATACGTGGGTTGTCTGTGTATAGGGTGCATATACATTGAAGGTATATGCGGGCTAGATGTGTATAGGGTGAGTATGTACGCGGGATGACTGTGTATAGGGTGAGTATATGTTGATAAATCCATGAAACTTGAGAAGATGAAGGTGCAGAGGTTCTAGATTATGAGATCAACCTCCCAGGAAGGTCTAGAGTGCTTAGATACATCAGATCCATCCATTGGTTCAAAAGGTATGTCTTATTTCTATGAATAGTTGGATTTTGATGTATGCATGAGGAATGAAAATGGAGATTTGAAGATTCTCCCTAGAGAGACTAGTGGCTACATGGGATCTTTTGTATAAGTCAGATCCACAGAAATACAATGTTGGTATATTAATCTTGATACTTCTTGTATTTCTTAGCATATGCTAGGAGTTTTTATGGTACATGGTTGATATCTTGTATTTATTGATGTATTGAGAAATTGAATATGAAAAAGGAGTTGATGACTAATATCATCTGAGGGATATTATACTTGTTCATGATTACACATACCTATATGGCACATGACTAGAGAGAGACATACTTGACTTGATTAGAGGTTATGTATGAGGATGCATGCACAGGGTATAGTTACAGTCTGGATACAGTGACAGGTTACAGATCTATGTGAAAGAATTTACAGAGGGTGAAAATTTTTCAAGTGAAAGGAAACCCTAGTTTAAGAAGTCATACATGGACTGCATAATAGAAAGGGCATGTAAATACATGGGTTGCATTACTACAGGTCGCATATCTACTATATTTTTGTAGATACATGTTCAATTCAGGTACGGTTTGATTACATGGAAGTTGTATAGATTGGATATAGGGAAGTGGTATAGGTTGATACAGTTATATAGCAGTATATCTCACAGTGAAAGGTTGACAGTGGTTCCATCATTCTACTTATACTTCAGGGCGGTTGGATGGGGCAAGGATAGGTTGTTGTAGCCACCTTCTGGTTGTATCCAGAGAACATAGGGGGTTGTAGCCTCCTTATGGTTGTAGCCAGAGAATTGGGGAGCTGGAGATTCCCTCAGGTTGTAGCTTGAGAAGCCAGGGGGTTGGAGCCTCCTTCCAGTTGCAGCTTCAAAACAAAAAAAGTTGGTTCTTCCAATGAATGTAATTCTTCAAGACATATAATAAAAATCATTCTATGGTTTTCTCCCTATTTGGGTTTCCACGTAAAACATTGTTGTATTGTGTATGTGTGTGATTGTTTATTTCTTATTGCTCATTATTGGATAATAATTCTACATTGATATAACATTTGAAGAAAAACGATTATAATTATGCTATTACTGATTCACCCCTCCTCTTAGTAATCCAACAAAAGGAAATCTCTTCTTTGTTAGAGTGGAAGTTTTGAAGAATTTGGGAAACATGGAAATACATTTTTTCTCTGTTCAAGTGGTCATTTTGAGGAGAATTTGGGAAGCACATTCTTTTCTATTAATGTGAAAATTTTCATGTTCCATGTATGGATGTGATATTTCCTCCTTGCCTACTTGGAATTTGAATATTTTGAAATTCGGATATGAGAATTTTTCATCAACCTTGATACTAAATAAGAGACTAAACAAAATATGCATGTGTGTAAAGGGAAAGGGGATGTATGAGATTCTTAATATCAAGTGTCAAAGTACTAATGCCTCTTTGTAGGTGAAAATATTTTTCTAGTCCACCATAGCCCCATCCATAGTTGTGTGACTGTCAGCATTTTGTTCAAGTTGTGTATTTGACAGTAATCAATTAAAGGAGCATTCTAGTTTCTTTAAATTCAGAATATTAAAATAGAGGAGTGCATTGTTGGTATTGAACCAATTCCCAATGATACTAATATTTTTTTGATATTCATACTGCTTTGTGATTACATAGTATCAATCGGGAATTTGATAGTTATTGTCTACACGAGAACAATTAAAGGAGAATTCAAAGTTTCTTTGGATTACAATGTGAAAACAGACAGATGCTTTGTTGGTACTGGAACAATGTCCAATACCAATAATACTAATGGGAATGGGGTATAATCCAAGAGATTTAATGTTTGTTATGCATCGTGATTACCTGATTTGGATCCGATCTCCAACTGGGTGGATGAAATTTATGGTTAGGATGAAGGACCACAAGGATATATACAACCTATGGATGATCTTATGATTTATTTGTCATCTCTTTTGTCTTAATTAACTATGGCGTAGGGTGTGCCTACTATTTTGTGCTTTCATTTGCCCATATTTTTGGGACAAAGTCATCTTTAAGGATTTATGGTATGGGTGGATATTCCTAAATATCCTCTTTATCTCTATTGATGGAAATCCATGTCTAAAACTCATTGAGGGAGGGGGGAAAGGAAAGAAAAACCATGGGTGATTGGGACTCATTGAGGAAGGAATACTGGACTACAGTCTATTAATAATAAAGAAAGACAAAATAACCTTGATAATGATGAATAAAAAAAAGAAAAAACATGAATCTAATAACTATATATTAAAAAGGGATGCAGTGACATACCTTCCATGGGCCTAGGTGTTTATTGTTTGAGATTTAGGTTGGATCATTTGCATGCGATCGACATTGGGGCTTGTCTCTTAATTGCACTCCACCACATCTTTATCCACATGACAATGGATCAATAATAAGGGTAATCTTTATGAGAAATAATCATAATCAAGTTATTATTCATGACCAACCTTCCTAACCAATTAGGTTATTAGACAGACAAGAATCACTTCCAAAGAAAAAACTACAAATACAAAGAGACTTTGCAATTGATAGGGAGGAGGACTTGAACAAACAAGTGCAATGGAAATTCAGACATATATATAAATTATGCCCCTCCTAGATGGTTAAAAGGAGTTGATATGAAAAATCTTGATTCTAAATCCCACCGGTCTCCAAAAACGCTAATGGATAAATCTCATCAGTCTCCGGGATAAAAAAAACCATGATTCTAAATCTAGCCAGTCTCAAAAAAATCTAACGGATAAATGTCGTCAATCTCCAACAAAATCTTGATTGGATTTTGCGAGAAATCTCTTGAATCCCACCTTCCACTTTATCTATTTCTCCATGTCTCTTACCATTTCTCAAAATTTGAAATTTCTGAGGAGTTTAAATATGGCCCACAACACAATGATATCTCGGCCTCATTGTCACCGTCATCTGGTATCGTTTGTCATGCTTAGAGGCGTGGTTTCTCAATTTTTCCCCCTTTTTCTTTTATTTGTGTTCTTACAATTTTTTTTTATTTCATAGGGGTTGTGAGGATTATTACGATATCCTAATGAGGGTATCTAAATAGGTCCTTGTTCCACTTCTTAACTAATATAATGGTTGATTGGTTGTGGGGTAACCTTTTTCTCCTTCATCTATGCATTCAAATGATTTGTGGGTATTTGAGGTTGGCCTTCGAACCCTCCTTTGTGGGCTAAGATGATTAGAGGAATCACGTGGACATTAGTGCCATTATCTGAGATAATTTGAGGGTTGACAAGGACATAATGCATTTGTAGTCCATTTGTATACATATGGGTATTTGAGGTGATTCAAAGGATTATAATCACATTAGTGGATTTGTATGCCTACATGGATAACAACACAGTGCATGGATTTGAGATGATCCAAGGGATTACAAACACATCATTTCATATGTATTCAAGTGGGTATTTGATATGGACCTTCCTCTCTCTCCTCTAAGTGTTGAGATTATTTGATAGATTATACAACATCGGTGTGGGTATTTGAGATGATTCAAGGGATTATAGGGAAATCAATACATTTGTAAGCCATTTGTGTCTATGTGGGTACTTGAGATGATCTAAGGGATTATAAGCATCTTGGTGGATTTGTATGCCTACAAGAATTTGAGATGATTTTAGGACTCATTGGATTATGAGTGGGTGGTGTGCCTAAGGGATTACAGGCACAACTATGCATTTAGATCTATCATTTGTCATGTTAGTAGAACATCGAAATATGTCCTATGTATTGGTTCTAGTTCAGAATACTAATAATTGGATACACATATCTTGTGGTGTCTTGGAATATGTTTTATGATTATATATTCTCCTTCGTATGCTTGTAGGTATTTAAAATGATCCAAGGGATATTTGATATGATCTAATGATCATTTTGTAACAAGATTATGAGTGGGTGTTGTGTTTGAGGGATTATAGCCACATTGATGCATTTATATCATTGTGAGTATTTGATATGACAAGCATGTGAATGCATTTGAATGCTTGTAAGTATTTGAGATGGTATGAGGGATTGCAGGGATGTGAATGCATTTTCATGTATGTGGGTATTTGAGATGATATGAGGAACATTTTTTCATTTGGTTGTAAGCAGGTGTTGTGTAATGGTTAATTAATGCCTCCACAATGACATAATAATCTACTTGATTTAATGTGTAATGTGTATGAGCCACTTGTTCAAAACATTGACAATAAGGGTTGTTATATATTCCATTTGGAACCTCTTAAAATTACATGGATTTTATGTTAATCGTGTTCACTCATCGCATTAGATTGGTATTAGATATTATATATTCTTTTTGGACCTTGTGTTTCAGGGGAATTTGAAGAATTGAAAGATGAGGAGAAACATGCCAATTGTAGATTGTTGTTGCAAAGAGAAGCATGGATAAGGATATTGTTTGTTGATGTCAATATTTAGATTATAGAAAGTAGTATTGGTATGCTTCAAGGAGAATTGGTTTTCACTAAGGTGCATTGTGAATACCCATGGGTATTAAATTGGATAGATAAATTCATATTGAGAACAATAATTGCAGGTAAAATAATTTAAGGAGAATGATTTGTAGTTACTATGTTGTTGAGAAGCCAAGGAAAGTAAGAGTAAGTACCTCTAGTTGAGAAATTCCTTCTATAAAATCCTTATCTTGGTATTATTACATACACTCATCAACTAGAATCAATGAATCAATCATTGATTTCACAAATGGTTTTGTAATTTTCTCCTCAAGGCTAGAGAAACTCTCTAGAGTAATAAACTCATAAAGGATAGAGAAACCCTCATCTATCATGGCATATTTCCACACTTGCTATAACATATTTTCGAATAGATAGTAAAGGCCATATTATTTCATTCCTTTGGCCAAAACTTGATCATATCCATGGCTATTGTCTCTAATGTTGACTTTTTGACATTCAAACTTAGCAAAACATGTAAATTTCATGCAAGAAATAAAACAAACTCTTCATTAAATTAGGAACATACAATATATGATATAAATAAATGACATAACCTAAAGTCATATGGAATGATATGGATCCCAATCCCTTCACATGATATGTGACATCACCACCCAACTCTAAAGGAATTACTCCCTCTTTCTATTTAAACATGTTGAAGATCTTTATATCATAATTCATATGTCTCGAAGCTCCACTATCCACATACCATCCAAAACTTGAAATTGTGTTTGTGGATAGGCACAAAACCATGGAAAAGGATGTATCAATCCTAACAATCAAATCATCCACACATGGACGATTACCACTTCCTACAAATTGTACTTGTTTTTGTTGTTGAATACCCTTTCCCTTCTTCTCAAGACACTAACAAGAATAATGGCCATGTTTGTTGTAGTTGAAGTATTTTATATGAATCAAATCCTTCTTCTAGTGCTTATAAGATATTAAGTCTTCTTTCTTCTTTTGACCCTTTCCAGATCCTTTATTCCATCCCCTCCTCACCTTCTTAATGGGGGGTAGGTATAGAACATCCTCATAACTAGTTGAGACTTCTTGTAGTCTCATTTCCTCTCCAATGAAGCATCCCATAACCACTCGAAGTTAGTAACTTTTACTGACCACAGATAACCTGGAAAAAAGTGTGTCATAGGGGATGTTGTATTGGTTTTGTCACATGGGTGAGAAAAAACAAAACACTTACTTGCCTAGTTAAGTCAGCTAAACAAGACAGAGATTTGTGAGTTGATTAGATAACCAAATACACATGAAACAAAGAAAGAAAAAATAAAAATAAAAGGAAACAAATGTTAGAAAACTTGCAAGAACTAGAACCATAAAAATGACAATCATATAGATACCGATGGATCAATTTATTGATAGGCTAGCACCGTAGAGAAAGGTAGGGACTTATGAATCCCCTCTTCCTCCTTGGGAGGGATATTGAGTTCCCTAATAGAGAGCTCTTCTCTTCATACAATGAAAAATGACAATGGTGAATAAATACAATGCCAATCCTCTCAAGAGGTGAATGGAATGGCCCTTGCTATAGTACTTGAATGATTCCAAGAGAAAATAATATTATCCAAGAAGACTTCTTGTAGAATAACAATAGCTTGAAGTTCTTATCTTTCAATAACACCCATGGAACATATTTATAATTTCCATTCATGGAAAGATACAATGTGTTCATAGTGTGAACAAGGAGCCTTTTAGGGCACTTCCTAGCCCTTGACCAACATGCAAGCTAGATTTCACTCATATATGAGTTTCAAATCATGTTGAGGGTCGGAAAAGATTCATAAATACGTCGTTCATGAGAAGTGCACAAATTTTCTCATAGACAATCATGCATGTTGTGCATAGTGTGCATCTAGGGTTTTGTTAGCCCGCACATTCTGTGCACAATGCACACACTTCCTTTGGTGAATTTATGCACTTTGATTTTTGAACCAAGTATATAGGTTTTTTGTCTTTTTGATGGATTTTGGTGTTGTAGGTTGATTGATTGTTGCTGGAGTTGATGTATTTCTTCAACCATCGTGTGCAATGTTGTAGACAATTTTTCAATGATAACAGGTAGCTTGCCCCTTTTTAATAGGAAAACGAGAGGCATTGGGATATTCCATGTCACTTGTTATACACAATGAACGTGATTGAAGTGAACATCTTATTCCTAATAGTTGAGTTCTCATTTAGGTGCATGTTTTTATATGAATGGAAAGAAAACACTTTATACCTATTGGTATGGTTTTTGTGTACCATTTACATATTAATTTATTTGGCGGAAGGAAAATCAAATATGTTTAAGAAGTATTCATTTTTCACAAAGTTTGTATGTGTTATTATTACTTCAAATATGTTGAGGTATGTGAAAATTGGTGTCAAACACTTGGGAAATATATGTTCATCACTAAATATCCAAAATACCATCGTGATCTAATCCTCCAAAATACCATGGAAATCTCTTGGGAGATGGGAAGAGTTAGATCCACTAGATCATGGGTTCATAGTCAATATTTGTTATCGGTGATCCTAACTTATGATGGGAAACTTATAAAAGGTTGTGTAAAATGCCTAACATTGTGGCATGGAGTACTCTGCTACTCTACTAATTAAATCTTTGGTTGGTTTTTGACTAATCATCAAACCATAAATAAAATAGGGTCATTAAAAAATTTCCTTTCTTGAAAGGTTTTTCCTTGAATCTTTAACAAGAATTTTGTAGTGAATGTGTATCTCCTTATGTTCCCAAGAAGCTTCATTTTTAGGGAATTACTTCTCCCTCACATATATGGTATAGTCTTCTTTTATTAGTGAAAAAATTGTTCCAATACCATTTGAATCATTTATAATTAGAGCCTCTATTAGAAAAAAATAGTAGAGAATCCAAAAGCATTGAGGAATAAGATCAAGATAAAATATGAAAACCCTTTTGTCATTTGTAAAAACTTTTGTCTCCAAATTCATTGCAAAATTTCCAAGGTGAAGGCTTTCTCCATCACAGGTTTTCAACTTTAGAGTGGACTTAAATTGATGTTTCCTTTGTAGAGAGGTAGGAGTAACCTTTTTGAAGCATCCATAGGGAGCCCACAAGGGGTCATCAAAATATTTAATTGTGAGGGGAAGAGAAACATTTCAATTGATGCTCATTTCTCTTGTGTACATGAAATCAAGAGCTACCAAACCTACATAGAGAACTGGGGAATTTATTTAATAGATTACAAAATAAGTTCTGAAATACAATTCTTAATGCATGACTCAGAATAAGAATTGTCTAAAAACTTTGAGTTTTATATGTGAGAAAGTTCTCTATACTTATAGCCTCTGTCAGAAAGTTGGATTAGGTTGATGGACATTTGGTATGGATTTTTGGTTGTCATTGATGTCAACCATTGGAGAGTGATATTGTAGATTGATGTCAACCCTTGGAGAAAGTTTGTTAGCGAATTCTGGTAGCACAAAGGTTTGGCTAATGGACCCAAGTTTGTTTGATGTATAATGGTATTATTTTTAATATATTTGAAGGTAAGACTATTCTATATGAGTATTACATGTCATGTCATTTTCGGTGGTATGTGGAACATCACATAACTCCTCACGGTTAGAGAGTTATGGCCATGTGAAGTTGGAGAACCCGGGTTTGGGTAATGGAACCAAGTTTGTTTGATGTATAATGGTATGAGTTTTGATATATTTGTAGGTAATACTATTATATATGTATATTACATTTCATTCCATTTCTTGTGGTATGTGTAATTCCACATAACTCCTCACGGTTTGAGAGTTATAGCCTTACGAGTTTGGATGACCCGCATATGTTAGCTAGAAGCCCCAAAAGGTCAAAGTAGTCGAAGTGGTTTAAGATATATTAGAAGGTAAATAATAAAGTGAAGTAATGAGTGTACTATAATTCAAATTGAATACAAAATAAATTATTTAAATAATAAAGTTAATGGAGAAATTACTAAGTTGACAAGTGGTTAGAAGTGGGTTAACCCTAAAATAAGGAAAGTGGTTTAAGATGGTTAGATGGTGATGAGTATACTATAAGTCAAAGTGGATACACAATAAATTATTTAAATAATAAATTTAATGGATAAATTACTAATTGGACAAGTGTTTAGAAGTTAGTTAACCCTAAAATAAGGAAAGTGGGTTAAGTTGGTTAATAGGTAACCCCTTGAGGAAGCTACAAGACAGTATAAATAAGAGGCAATTCTCTCTAATTTTAATCACACTTGAGAATATTGAATATATATAGGTGAATGAGGTAACCAAAGGATATCTAAGCCTAATTTCAGAGGGAAGGTAAAGTAAATAATGCCAAAAATCAAGGGAGGATAAATTATTTTGATGATGCTTTCTAAGGTATGTTATTTACAGGTCATCTCTCCATTTTTGCAATAAATATTTTTTCTAGAATGATTCAGACTGTGAAATTGATATAGGCCATTGAGGAAACATATCCAAGTATCTATGGTCAAAATTTCAGCTTGTGGTTCATTGTAGTTTTGGAGTTACACTCTATGGAAAATAGGGTTTGTGGCTAGTCCTGAAACTAGTCTAAAACATGTGTTTCGGGTAAAAACATCATAAATTATTCATAAAAGATCCAAATTAGGTAAGACAAAATGTGTTAGTTATATTACAGTATTTTTTATTCTATGTAAAATTTTCATATCCATACAAAAAATATTTTTGTGTGAGGCACGCTCTACAAGTTCGATCTCTAGAATAAGCCAGAATTCAACAACGTATGCCATTTTTTCTATAACTCCTTTTCTGAGAGGTTCCAAGTAGTGACACCTGGAGGAATTGCATAAAAAACACTAAAGAGCATTATGTACTATTTTCAGATATTTATTCATTACAGGTACATAGTTATGATTATTTCAAGTTAGGGTTGTTGACTAATACAAAACTAGTCATGTGAGACTAAAGAAAAGTTTGATGAAAATGATGGTCTCTTGTTGTTAAAGTTAAGGAAGGTTTGCAGGTATGTGATCATATACACCAAGTCTATTACAGAGTTACAAATCAGATTTGGATTATGAAATTGATGAGGGATTTTGATTGAGGTACATGTTACGTACATGGTTGAGACAAGTAGTTTATGAGTTGCCACATACATGAGGTGTATAGTTGATGATGTTGGTACATCTTGATGAGTCATAGCTGATGAGTAGTTGATACATGATTGGTACATACTTGGTATATGGTTGGAGGCACTTGTTAGTAGTATTGTTGACACATGGTTTATGGATGATGTAGCATACTTGTATTGGTATATTATTACAACCACATATTGATCTTGGCGATGACAATGAGTTGTTGTTTTATGTTTGGTTGATAAACATATTTGAGAGTTGTGTTGGTGATTGATCTTGGTGAGTATATCTGATTTGGTTGATAAGATTGATGAGATAGCTTTTTGTGATAGGTTGTGTGGATAGGTTGTTGTAACATGTTATTTGTACAGGTTTGGTGCATGGTTTATGCATGTGTTCATGGTACAAATTTAGGTACAAGTTGGTGCATCGTTATTGCACTTGTTTATGGTACAAGTTGATTACAAGTTTTTTGGTACAGTTTGGTGCATGGTTGATGCACTTGTTTATGGTACAGGTTGATTATAGGTTGAGGTACATGTTGATGCATAGTTTAAGTTATTGGTACAAGTTGTTTGGTGCAGGTTGATTGGTATAAGTTTACAATAGTATATCTCACAGTGATACTGTGATAGTGGTTCCATCATTCTACTTATACATCAGGGCAGTTGGACGGGGCAAGGACAGGTGATTGTATCCACCTTCCAGTTGTAGCTGGAGAACATAGGGGGTTGTGGCCTCCTTCTAGTTGTAGCTAGATAATTGGGGAGTTGGCACTTCCCTCATGGCCTGAGAAACTAGGGGGTTGGAGCCTCCTTCCAGTTGCATCTGGAAAAAAAAGGAAGTTGGTGTTTCCAATGAATGTAATTATTCAATACATATAAGAAAAATCATTACGTGGTTTTATCCCGATTTGGGTTTCCACGTAGAAACATTGTTGTACTCTNCATGATTGGTACATACTTGGTATATGGTTGGAGGCACTTGTTAGTAGTATTGTTGACACATGGTTTATGGATGATGTAGCATACTTGTATTGGTATATTATTACAACCACATATTGATCTTGGCGATGACAATGAGTTGTTGTTTTATGTTTGGTTGATAAACATATTTGAGAGTTGTGTTGGTGATTGATCTTGGTGAGTATATCTGATTTGGTTGATAAGATTGATGAGATAGCTTTTTGTGATAGGTTGTGTGGATAGGTTGTTGTAACATGTTATTTGTACAGGTTTGGTGCATGGTTTATGCATGTGTTCATGGTACAAATTTAGGTACAAGTTGGTGCATCGTTATTGCACTTGTTTATGGTACAAGTTGATTACAAGTTTTTTGGTACAGTTTGGTGCATGGTTGATGCACTTGTTTATGGTACAGGTTGATTATAGGTTGAGGTACATGTTGATGCATAGTTTAAGTTATTGGTACAAGTTGTTTGGTGCAGGTTGATTGGTATAAGTTTACAATAGTATATCTCACAGTGATACTGTGATAGTGGTTCCATCATTCTACTTATACATCAGGGCAGTTGGACGGGGCAAGGACAGGTGATTGTATCCACCTTCCAGTTGTAGCTGGAGAACATAGGGGGTTGTGGCCTCCTTCTAGTTGTAGCTAGATAATTGGGGAGTTGGCACTTCCCTCATGGCCTGAGAAACTAGGGGGTTGGAGCCTCCTTCCAGTTGCATCTGGAAAAAAAAGGAAGTTGGTGTTTCCAATGAATGTAATTATTCAATACATATAAGAAAAATCATTACGTGGTTTTATCCCGATTTGGGTTTCCACGTAGAAACATTGTTGTACTCTGTATGTGTATGATTGTTCATTTCTTCATTGTTTATTTACTCTACAAATATTGGATGCTAATGCTACATTGATATAACACTTGCATATTGTGGTTAAAAAGTATTGAATTTCTCTATTACTGATTCACTCCCCTCGTCATAGTAATCAAACAACCTCAAGAATTTGATCCAAGACTACTGGTATTGAGCCTCATAAATATCCATAATAGATGAGCCAAACTTGATAATAAATAGTGATTATATTTAGCTTTTGTGCCATCGTACCATTTATAAATTCTAACTACTTCATTCAAGTTAAATATTTATTTCTATTGTAGCAACATGGCTCCTAAAGTTTTGTATACCACTTATTGAGAATAAAAATATGTAAGCAAATTCATAACAATGCTAGTTGATGGACTGATATCCTCAAGGTTTGGTACATTATCAAAAATATTCATATTATCCAACCAACCAAAAAAATTACACCAAAACGAGCACAAGAGGTGCCATGGCCTCCATAGCAACATCATCTTGTTGATTTTCTAAACCAAATTCGATAGAATCCAAAGAGATCAATTAATGAAGTATTTACTGAGGAAATGTGACTAAATAATTGATGCCCAAAAGGCCTTGATTTTGGTCCCATGTAGATCTCCTAACATGTTTATAAAGTTCTTGAACCATTTGTGTTCATCAGTATCTCAGTGACTTCGATTTCCTTTTGTATCCCTTTTGTATCACTCAAAACTATGCATTTGAAAACTTAAATACATGAAATAAATAATAATATTATTGGAAAGCATCTCTCTTTGTTGATTGGTTCCATATCCAAAATATTTCTTTATTACATAAATTCCAATTACATTGGTCATAAATGTCAAATATTTAGGCAATAGTTCATGGCAAATCATTGCTTTCTCTTTAGAACTAATACTTTCTAATTTTTTTGATGAATCGAATTCAATGTTGACCAACAAAGAATTCTATGTATGTCCAACAATATCCAACAATTATAAATTGTGTTTCTTGTTGTATTTTAGTTCATCTAGAAATAAATAAATAATTATATAATCTAAGTTTTAGACACCTCTTTGTAACTACGAACCAAAAAAACCTACCAGTAATGTTTCCCATTGAATCCCACTACAATATGGAAGATATTCTCATTTAATATTGGATAAAGGATTATAGCCACTAATAGAGAACTTCATTACCTTGAACTCACTAATGGTGAGATGGGATAACTTATTACAATGCTGAAAGGACTCCCAAAATATGTTGTAGTTATAGAGATATCATTGCTAACAATAGTTAAATGAAAAAAGTTCTACATCTTGAGAAGGGGTACCTATCTTTGAAAATTGCACACTAATCCATGGAAACCTTATATAGTGCCATGTAGTCCATATTATCTCCACCAACAACCCATCTAGATAGAAATTGAATATTAAGGGAAACACCATTGCTTGCATGCATCCTCAATTGGGTATTGCAAATAATGAAAGTATGTGGATATGACAAGGATGGTTTTAGAGTAGGTATAGATCAATATTTATTAGATAAAACAAAGCATGTTTACACTACTACATTCCCTAATACATAAAATAATCATCAACATGAATAAGAAAGTAATAGTCCCTCTCAGTTTGGCAACCAAAATGGTATATTTCTCATACGGAAGTTGAAATGTCAATCAGTCTTGGTGTTAATGGATACTCTACAAGTTTCATTAGAATGTTCTCTATGATTAGATTAAGGTCCAAAGTGTCATTTATGTATAGCACACCTTCAACATAATCTATCTAAAATAATTCAATCTAGGATTTTCAAGATGGAATTAGTAAACATTTTCTCAACTTGATCACCTAAACATGTTCTCTTGGAGTTTTATCATGGGTGTAATAGATGCCAATTAAAATGTAGTTGGTTTCTTCAAAATTTAACATTTTGAGCTCAAATTCATTTGGTTTGAAACTAAAATAAAAGGCATTGTTTTGTGATAATGTGGACTATTACCTCTTTTAGGTGAAATTTTATCCCATAAGGTCCCTTAGTCATGGTAGTGTATTATTTCCAATTTCCCTATGTGATATCTCCTTAGTTATCCCTACTAGACATTCTACACAATGAATGGTTATTTGATCATTACATTTTTTTACTATTTCTTGTTCATAACCATATAGAAATAGATAATATACTTATGATCTCAAATCTTAATATGGAATCTTATACACTATATCGACTTCTTTTTTTTCTATAAAAGGTTATGATTGTTTCGATTAACATTGATATATATATATATATTGTCACTATTCCCAAGGGTGAGGTCAATGATTGAACCATCCAATAAATGCATTTTTTCGACATGGAGGCCATAAGTCACATGTTAAAATTTGGTCGACTCCTCTAAGTTACTAGTAGATAACGTGGATGGAGCTTGAGCCACTCTCCATATGGATATTCTAGAGAAGATGAGTGGATCATGTGAGTTCCATTTGTTTAATATCTACGTGGACCCACATAAATGCAAGGTATTTAGATATTATCTCTACCAATTCCTTTTCTTCACCCATGGAAATGAAATATTAATATTTTTTAGCTCTATTAGTTCCTTTTCTCATGCAGGGATATGAAAGAATCTATAATAACAAAGAATATATGTTGTGTTCTAGGAAAGAAACCACTTACATGTTATTTTCTCCAAATGTATGATACAAATCTAGATTACAAAACCACTACCCAAACTAATATATCTATACAACTATATTCTTCTCATCTTTCTCCAAATTAACTAGAATTATCCCAACAACCCAACATTTCACCAAGGGTTTTCTAATGTAGGTGACAACATTGTATTGCAAAAATTGAAAGGGAATATTGAATTTATTTCTATGTTCAGAAAGGTGATCATTCGAGTTATGATGGCATTAAACTAGGAAATGAAAATACGTTATTTAAATACACATTAACACATGAGTGTTATCATGCCTCATGGAATCCAGTATGAGCTCTAAAATTATTCGTATACCAAGAGTTTGTAAATAAGGGGTCGATATGAGAATTGGTACCTATTAAATAAATGGGACCCATCCTCACTACCATTCAAAGAGGGAGGAGATGATTTATCCATTAGAATTGATCATGAAATTGGAGAAAGGATTCATGAAGAGGAGGCCCGATCTTCAAATCGATCCCTCCTATCAATCTCTTCATATTATTTAAAACTTTTCCCCCACGTTCAACCATCAAATTGAACTTCTTCTTTTGAAGTTTTAGTTTAATTTTTCTATATTCTTATTTTAAATATTGTCATGTTTTTTGAGCTTGAATTCAAATTTTATTTTCATAAATTTTGTACTTTTCCTTTCCCTCGAGTTCCAAATTGGTCCATTTCCTTACCTTCCTTTGAAAAAACCTTTCCCAATTGGCGATCAAGATCAATTTCAAAATTGGGGCCCTTCCTTTGCTAAAACCTTTCCCAATTTGGTGAGGGGGATTGAGTGTTAAATTGGGTCCTCTTTTCACTAATGTGCATCTCCTATGTCTCGATTTCACAATCGACCCTAATTTCTAAATCAAGGTCTTTATCAAATATTTTGTGGATAGCTCCGAATTCTGAGATCAATCTTGATCTTGAAATTGAGACTACTACCACCCATCTCATGAGTCAAACAATTTTTCCTTATTCGCGAACTTAGAAAATGGTTGAAATCTCTTTATAAGACAATTTCAAATTTGAAATACCAAAAGGGATTAGTTCAATGAAATAATTGAACTTACTAATCCATTCATACAACTGATTATTGCAAGGAAATTTTCATATATGGTCAAGAATTTTCAACTTCAAAATTTTGTCAATGAATTATAATTATAATTTTTCATACGTGTATTTATGGTGGGTCAATTCAATTTGTCATAAATCTATGCATCAATGCAATTTTTTTTTGTAAATATACATGTCATTTCATTTACTATGACAAGTGGTTTTCTTGTTAAATTATAGATTATCAATAATGTCTCTTGCATTTATGGATGGAGAATATGTAAATTTATTCTAGAGAGATTCAAAGGCTTCATAAGGTGAATTCTACCCAAGTAGAAAGGAACTACATTGTAATGATATTAGATCTGATTGTTTTGTTGTTAATGTTGGTAATGTTTTAAATTGGAATGTTCCATTTTCTTGTTTGGTTGAAGAAATCAAGACACTAGGAGACACTCATTTTGGAATGTACTTTGTTTCTAATCCTAATATGGAAATTTGTAAGCATAGTGAATGCTGAGTACCTCGAATTATGCTTTGATAGGTGACTAAATGTGTAGTTAGTCAAAGTATGAAAGTGATTTAGAGGATGATATAGATCCATGGGATGATTCTACATCAAAGTGTGAATATGATGTGGAGCAAGATGGTTCTGTGAATGTTGGTCCAAAGGGGAGGAATGAATTCTAAATTGGACGTAGGTTTTCCACTAAAATTTTAAAGGAATTCCTTGCACACCAAGTCATACTAAAAATTATATGTTCAAATAAATAGGAACACGGAAATTTGAGTTTTATTTCAAACGGTCTTGAGGACCATATTATTAAATGAGAGATGTTGGGATCACATAATGTTTTTGTAATGGTGGAAATAATTTTATCAGTTTGTAATACATGCTCCCTCTTAGTGAAACCCTACAAGATAGTATCTTGGTAAATACATAAAATGTTAGACCAAAAAGTAGGATATTTATTACAGTTTCAAGGGATCCACTAATCAAAATGTTCATTCTCTTCTCATGTTGAATATCAAAACTTCAAATTTAAAGGTGTATCAATGAAGCTAATTCATATATTCTCATACGAGAATAAGCATGTTGTTGAGGAAACTATTAGGAATGTGATTGAAGGAGAAGTGGTGCAATTAGGCAGTTAGATTATCTTCATTTTGTTATTTATATTAAATTATTCACAAAATATTACACCCACTTTAGTCTGTCATAGTGTTATTTGATAAGGTGGCCTATTCACTATTTAGTGCACCTTAATGGTGCCCAATTAGACGTGAAGTTGAAGGAAATTTCAACACAGGTAGAGGTTAATATGTGGAGATCATAGAAAATACACTTCCATAATTAGAATAACCTGTTGTTATGAATTTCTCTTATTCATATTTAGTTATAACAATAACATATAATCACCATAAAAACCCAAGGCCAAATTCATCTCATGTGTGTGTAAGAAAAATAGGTTCTAGTGAAAAGATGAAGATAAATATCACTTTATAAAAAGATTAAAAAACAAAAGATGTTTTAAAAATGAATTTCTTTCTAAATTAACCAATGAATCATTAACTAATTGGTGGCACTTTATTAAAGAAAGTGGTGAGAATGAAAGACTTAAATTTGTGCTCAACTCATTGGAATCAAATGTAGTTACAAACATGAATGACAAAAAAAAAGAAAAGGATCTCAATTAACATGAAATTTGATGGCATTGAGGTTTGTCAAAATGCATGGTATAAACCATATATATTCCAAGAGCCACCTTACTTAGTTACAAGATGAAATTTCTAAATGGTGACACAAAGTTAGTAAATGGAAATTGTGGGCTAGAAAAAACAAGGTTTGATACTTTAGCAATAATAGGTAGACTTTAGAAGATAGTGAATAAAAATTAAGATATATATCCTCACTAGACTCATCAAATGCATCAATATTGAACAAGGATGCCTCTCAAATTGATTCCTATGAATTATACACATAAAATAGTTCTTTAAATGTGTAATGAGGACCCTACCAAGATTGAACTTCATATAGCGTCACAATCCAACTTAAGAAATTTATGGAGAACAAATTTTACAGATGGTGCAATTACAAAGAACACATTATCTGTAAAGTGTGAGGAGTTCTATGAAAATTTATATAAACTTAGAGGCTCCATTGATCCAACAATGCTAAAATATTGGAACCAATCTCAAAATTTTCACAATGAGTACATTACACGTTGTCTCTTATCCTACTATGCTCATAGATTGGAATTAGAGGAACCCTAGAAAATGCTTTAGAATTTTGCATGAAAAGATGGACAAGATGAACACTTCCATACCAATGCTAAGAAGGAAGGAAAATTTAATTAGCATTGCCTATAATTTTCAAGTTCATCTATATGGAATGATTACACGTGGAAATCATATTGGGGGTTTAGTCACTTTGGCCTTCATTTTCTAGATACAGGTTCAACTTCACTATATCCTCCTTATGTTTATTCTTGATCATGTTATAGGACCTAATTATTGATGAATTTGCGCACTTGTTATAAAATAAAGGGGCTTTAATACATCCATTACATGATGTAATTTTACAAAATGAATCCTATGAAAAGTCTCAAGAATATTTAAGAGAGAATCCACATAGGCATTATGACAATATATTCCTTGAACAAACTCTGATAGGTTTCAAAAATACCTTATTAATTCTAAATAAGGTATCTATATTTCTAGTGCATTTAATTATCAACCTAGGGCTTGTATGCTTGCGAAATGTTCTGCAAAATTTGCACAAGTCTCAAGAACTTGTTTAGAAAATGAAATCTATCATGATTTTCTAATCTAACTTGAAATCCAATTCTAGTTACAAGAAACAAAAAATAGAAGTATAAAAAGCATAAAAATTGAAAATTGATTGCAATCTACAATTTAAATATAAACATAGCACAAATATGTTCAATGTTTTGTATCAACACACTACAAACTATTAAGTAACAATTGTATATACATTCGTTCAATCTACAAAAGCTAGTAAAACACTAAACTATGAAAATTATTGTAACTAATTATGAAACAAAAAGTAATACAAGACCTATACCGTCATAGTGGGTCCTTCCTCTTCACAACAAGGTGTTGGAAATATTTAGTAGATAACTATTAATTCAACACTTAGAATTAATTCCACTTAATTCATACACAAAGATATTGGAAGGGAAAGATTGAGCAAGTTTTTTAATATTATAGAAAAGTATCTACAGAAATATACATATCTCATCCATGAATTATATCATAGGTTATATAACATGGCCTTTAGGTAAATATCTAGAACATGGCTTACTAGCCCCTAATGTTTCTAAGGCTTCTTCAATAGTTATAGTTGGTTTAACATCAATTATATCCACAAGGTTAGTGGAAGGATCAATAAGTTCATCAAGAATCTTTGTAGAGATCTCAGTGATTGTCTTATTATTAGGATCCATATCAATCTCCATGATTTCATGAAAGATTTCAGTGGTGATTTCAACATCATTTTTTATAACCACTTATATAGAAACTTCAACAATAACCTCTTTCAGAGGATTAGACATAACAACTTTGTCTATAGTAGTAGGATTAGTGGCAGAAACAACCTTTTTTCGATGGAATCAATAGTAATGTCTCTCATGGGAACAATAACAGATATAACATGATCAATAAAAATAGTGGAAGATATAAGAAATTCTCATCAATACAATCAACATCACTGGAAAATTTAGGAACATCATCTGTAGCAAATTCAAGAGTAATATATTAAATAATTTCTTCCTTATAAATATCAACAATAGGATTAATGAGATTCATAGAAAGAGTGGAAGGAATAGGTATAATGCCATATTCAACAATGGGCTCGTCAACTAGATTAGTAGCAGTAGGATAAAAAATAATAGTAGGTTGAGTGATATCCATAGGATCAATAACAACATCATTAAAATTTAGAGTGGCATCCATAGGATTAGTAGCAACCCTAAGGGTTACTTCCATAACAACTGTTTCTTTCATGGCTTGGTCACCTTCATGAAAAGTAGAAGGTGACTATGAAAACTCATCAATGGATTCACATAATGTTTCCAACCTTAGCTTCTATATATGTTCCTTCAACGTCCTTTTGGAAAAACCTAATTGATAGCGCAAAACATTAATTTCCTTCTTTAATCTATGAATAATCTTTAAAATTGTGCTATAAGAAAGCTTCAAATGGACTTTTCCTGAAACAATACTAATCACCTTTTTGGTTACCTCATGTATCAATGGATTCTATATTGCATCCTCTTCAAGATTATCTAAAAAGATGCATTGGACTATTAGGAAGTTCCTCTACAAACTCAACATTTTACTCAAAAGGAGGAACTACTTATGTAACGATTGTTTCTGCATCTTTTTGTTTTGCTACCAGTTCTTGTGTAATAGTAGTAGTGTCTTCAATAGTTGACTTAATCCTTCTCCTTTTAGAATGAAATGGAAATATGTCTTGTTTAGATTTTTTAACATCCCCATTTTTAATCCCTGGTTTAGTAATTGTTACCACAAATGTTTCCTCACTCCATGCAGCTTTCTTGGATGGCCTTTCCATTTCCCTTTGTAGACTTGAAGTCCCCTTTTGTTTTCACTCCAGAGAAAAAAATGCACATTTTTATAGAAATGCATGCCCTATCATTTATACAACAAGAATATATGTAGGTTACTCCACTATAGCCCACACACATTGGGTTTAGTGCTCAAAAATTAAAATTATGTCGTGTTTCCATGCTATGTCATGAGATCCATGATCCTTGACATTCCATATACTATAAACGCTTTGACTTAACCCTTCAGTTCCAATTGGAAGCTAAAAATTGAGCCATATCGAAGCCTAATAGGAAATTCAATTTTTAGAGCAAAGACACTCTCAAGATATTTCACTTCATATTGAGCCTACATCCCTATGTCCTTGAAAGTATGAACTTCTTGTGTTCAAACCCCAAGATCTTCCTACTTTTTAATGGAGGGACTCATTGACTCCTATATAAGAATTTTCCTTTGTGGAGGATTGAAGTGGTGGAGGCCCAGCTAGAGGGACTTAGTTTCTCGATTTCAATATGTGGTGTTACAGAAGTTTGTCACCTATGTACTTTTGTTGATTATTTTAATAGAAAATCTATTTTCTTGCCCAATTGATATCTTGCAAATATTTGAATTACTATTCCATGGGCGTATTTGTCATGTATGTTAATGGATTATGCTAATTTATATGCTGAAATCATATATTATCACCATATGCTTGTGTATCTTGGTTGTTGAGGACAATTTGCAGGTATAAAGCTTTGGGTCACATGCTCAATAGTGATCTTCTTCGAACGTTAGTACGAGGTAGGATTTTAGAATTGTCTTTTTATCATTTCATTTATATAAAATACTTGAGATTGTATTTGATTTGTTGGTGTCGTTCTGTCTTTTGTGGTTTCCCCTAGCCATAGAGAGAGCTTCCTTGTAACAGTGATGTATAATGTAAATGTGATATATGGCCACCATCCTAGTGATGTAATATGTAAACATTGTATATCATAATAATAAACATAAATGTAATTATGACTAAAAAATTACATGGATGGAGTCATGAGGGATACGTTTCCACAAGAGAGGGGGGGTCCAAGGGATCTAAGGGGGAAATATTCACATGTATTAATCCGAAACCACTTTCTAAAATTATTATTGTGTATAAACCTTATAAGTTCATTTTGAGTGTATCAAATCCCCAATAATTAATCATATGTAATAGGGTGAGTGTGAAAAGTCACTTCACATGGTTTTTGAGAGCATCAAGTTTAGTACAATCAACCTTAGGGAATGTGACAGTCAACATGCATGGGTAAAATGGAAACTCGAATGGGCATTGTAGGTAGTTTTTACAACCAATTTGTGGGATAGAAAGAGAGATATGAGTGTTGGATCTTGAATGCATCTATAGTGGGGTTTATGGGTAGCTTGTTGGATTTGTAGTTGCATGAAGAAGCATGCTATTAGGCCTGTAGAGTCAGAATTCCCATGTAAGAAATTTCCCTGGAGAAGTGAGCTTATTGTTGTGGGTTTTTGTGTGGTAGATAACATCCATGGAGTCCTCAACAATAGATATTCCTATTGAACTTGTGCTATGAAGGAATATAACACACAATACATATCAATACAATAACTTTGGTGGAAAACGCCTCAATCCATATTCTCCACTATTCCCCATTGTATTCATTTTAATGATACAAATATATAATACAAAATTTCCACATCATTGCTATAAAAATAAACATCCTTGTGTATTATAAAATTGCAAGTCATTGAACCATAATTCTTCCAAATTCTGCCATCTATAGATTGCAGTTTCCCATCTAGAAAATTTGATTTTGTTGTTTTCGAATTTTTTACAATTATTTGAGTTTTAACCACTCAACTTATAGACTCGAGAATAGAATGAAAAAATAAAGTCATGGGTGCCACGTTCAATCGAGAATGCACCTAAAAATTACAACACAATTCAACTTGATTTTATTTGACAGTTACAAAAAACTATTGTAAGTTATGTCTGAGATTGATTACTTACACAAAATAATATTTGCAAGTTAAATACAATGAATGTTGGTTTCAAAGTTTAATTGATATTCAAATTAGATAATTCTTTGATTCCAAATCACATCCAATTATCCTTTAATTATAATATTGATTTGTGATTTTAGTCTCTCACTCATATACAATCATGAAGTCATAGAACCACCAAATGTATTTCACATTTTTGGATATAATTTTTATCCCAAGTGTGTTTCTAGATTCTTATTTTTCCTCCTCCCACTCTACTCCTAATTAGGTGTTGATGTGAGATAAATTGAGGTGGTCATATTCCCCTAGAAATTAAATGAAATCTCAAATGATTGAATCAAACTAGATTTTATTTGACATTCCTAGAATATCCCTTAGTTCATCAACTCAGACTTCATCTACCATGGAAAACTACTATGGTGCTACTAGGCCCTAAGAACATAAGATATCTAATACCAAATGAAGCGATAAAACACATAATAAAGTCCAGGAAAAGAAATTTGGAAGAAAATACCTCAATCCATATTGATCTAGGTGGATATTGGTGGCCACCCACCTATTCGATTGGCTCAAAACACAGTTTTCCACATTGGTAGTATTTCTATGGTTTTTCGGGTCCCGAACCTTTGGGGATATTTGAGGCCCTAAATGAATTTTATTTTATTTTTTGGGACCTAGGATATAATAAAAGGATGTTACCTTAGCTCGATCGGAATGTGTACTTCTCGGTTAGACCTTTACAATGATTTATCGTGCACCCCAAATGAATATCGTATGCAAAATTTATTCCATCGGGAAGTTGACATATCAACTACCCCATCAGGGCCTACAAACCTTTTTGTGTTTCATATACCGAGGTTAGAGTTTTGTATGTTTAAGGTTTTATCATTAACAATTTATGTCAAAAAATAATTTTGTTTCTCATTGTAATGACATCTTCTTGCGAATGATCATAGACGTCACATGTCTTCTCATAGGTAAGTTGCGACAATTCTAGCAAGTTCATTCACTCAATATTTTTACAATTCTTCACATATCATTTCATTAATAGAATTCGAGTATTACTTTATCTATGTATTTCTTGTAATATCTTTATGTCTTTCCATCTTATATCTCCTCCATTTTTTTCTCAACAAAATATGGATCACATATTCTCTACTATTCCTCATTGTATTCATTTTAATGATACAAACATATAATACAATACTGAAAACCCCTCAATTTCTCTCACATCGACAACTCATTGGGAGATGAGGTAGGAGGAGGAAAAATAGGAATCTAGAAACACACTTAGTATAAAAAATATATCCTTAACTTTGAAATACATTAGGTGGTTCTAGGACTTCATGATTGTATACGAGTAAGAGGCTAACATGTTGAATCCCTGGAAAGGGTGATTTTAACAAACCCCTCAAATTTATATGTCTAATAAATGGGTGAATCCCTATGATACATAGGAAAAATTAAAGGCTATTTTATCAATAATATAATATGTACATAGAATTTTTGGCAAATCTTTTAGTCAATTATATAATCTTGTAAAATCTTTGCTATTCTTTCATTGAATTATAAACTCTTGTAAAATTTTAGCAAATATTTCACTAAATTATAAAATCTTGTAAAGTCTTGGAAAATGTATTCATTTTACATATTTGGAAAAATAAACATAATTTTTCCATCCTCTAGACAATGCTACAAGCATTAGGGGTTATGTTTGTCAGTGTCTTCACTGTACATTATTGCATATACCTCTATCAGTTTTGATGATATTTCACCACAAAGTTCATATTTCTTGATCCTGACCACCACTTCTGTTAATCTCATGATATATTAATCTTTTCTCTACCACTTCTATTATTGATTCTTTATTACTTAGTCATCAATTATGAAAGTACCCTTCAAACAAGTTCATCATAGGATGTTCTTAAATAGGAGCACACATAATTCTATCCATCAATAACTCCAAAAGTATAAGAGTATCAATAGGTCACATTCCATGCATGACTTCCTCTCTAATAAACTATTTGTACTAAAAAAGGACCCCTTTCCAAGGAAGAGAGTTATGTTTTATCCCTTATATTTTTAGTTTCTTATAAAAAAGTAAAGGGACACATAACTTTATAGTAAATATTGGGCATAGATTAGGCCTTAGAAAAAGAGATAGTTTCAGTTAGACTTCCATGATTCAAAATTAACAATAAGAGATGTAGATTAAGTAAGGGATATTATGTCATCATGTATATCTATACCTAGAAGTAGCACAATGCATAGTCAAAGTCTTATCACCCATTTTAATCCCATTAATGGTAGCACATGCAATGTTTGTTACTTGTATCCTACTGCATATTGATTCCCAAAATCGAGTTGTAGAAAAGTAATGAAGAAATAAATGATCCATAATTATAGAAAAAAAAATTGTTTCCATGTGATACAAGAACCAATAGACATAACTCTTTTTTAGTTACATGAAACTCTCCATCACATGTCAATTATTAGAAAAAAATATGTAATGATTTTTTTTTCAATATTGTTTATCAAGATTGTTCTTCAACTTTGAATTTAGGAACTATAGTGAAATAAACATTCTCTCATCCTCCACTAGCTACATGCAATGTTATTTTAGTATTGGAATCAAAAGTATAATTGCATTAGAGGAATGTTGGTATCATGCTAACCCAAACCATTGAATCAATGGCAATCAAATTAAACCAATAATGCCACAACAAAGGGTTCAATCAAACATCAAATGAGAACTAGAATCATTCAAGGGACTAACACAATTTTTAACCAAAATAAACTCAAAATTTCAAACTTAAAAAGATGTTCCAAAATGCATCAAACAAACAAACCATTAAAATTTACCAAGATATTAGAGCTAGACATCAAAACAATTTCATCTACTTGAATTAGATCATTATTTATTAGCAAAAGTATTGTTAAATTAGTTATTTACCCTTTAATACTAGGACACTATCTATGTGAAGAGATAGGTCCTAGGTTCATCAAATTCCAGCTTCATTTCCTATCACATATAATAAAGAGGCAATGTAATAGTTAAATATAAAAAAATTAATCCTAAAATAACTTGCATCAAGGAAATTTGGCTCTAATGTTATAATAAAAAATACAAAATATAGAACCTATTTTTACCTGAAATGCAACCTCAATTTTTTTGATGTTTTGGTAGTTGTGGGAGGAACTTTCCTGTAGAAAACCTTTATTATAAGAGAATAAGATTATGAAAATCCAGGAAGACCATTGAAAAATAGGAGAATGTCTTAGAGATAGTAAGTTGTCTCAGAGGGAGAGACGAAGAGGGCATTTCCCTTCGGTTCAAGTGGGAGAGAAGCATATCCCAGGACTGAAAAACATGTGTCATGAGTCTAGGGTGAAGTTTGTATACGTCATATACAAGATTGGAATGATGAATATTGTCTCCCTCGCTGAGAGGGAGTGTTAATTTTTGGGCAACATCCAGAACACATTCTCCTAGATTAATAAGTAGTTATATAATATGTATAATAAATAAGTAGTTATTTATTATCCAAGGGACACATCCTTTCATGGATGGTCAGAATATGTTCTCTATATATTGAACACTCATCATTGTATTAATATATTGATCATATATCATCTCATATTATCTCATATAAAAAAAGTCAACATGGTATCAAAGAAGGACTGGGCTTGACTCCCTCATGTGAGGGCCCAATAAAATGAGAGATAGCTTGCGTATGGTATTTTCTTTGAGTAATTATTATTGTTTTGAGTTCCTCCCTGATAAATGCATATAGAAGGAAAGAATTTATAGCCATGGATTAATGTTCTAGAGAATGGACCTTCCAACATGTGAATGATAGTTTTCTCCTTGTAGGAAAGCATGATTGTTGTTATCTCCTATTCAAGTCACTGCTTGATGTGGGATTCAAACACTTTTATCTTGTCTACGATTTGAATATAGTGGAATGAAAGAATGGATACACAAAATGATTGTTTAAGGGTGGAGAGAAGTGGGAGGAAAGGGTCACAAGGGGATTCTAAATATGTGTAGACTAGAATTCCCCTGGCAACGTTAATAATCTATCCCTTGATGGATTAAGAGAGATTAAATGCATCTGAAATGCTTGAGATGAATCCTAACACCATTTTTACATTTTTTTTTTCCAGTTGTCGGAGATCGATTTCCTAGAAGAGAGTGGATAAGTGCGATGGAAAAATTAGTTTTAAGATATCAATAGCCTCTTCTATCTTCCTGGAAGATATGAGGGAAAGAGATTTGATTTCTTGGTTGTTCTTCTCGATGTTGTGAATGTTCATAGTGACTGGGTTAGCCAGGAATTGAAGCTCGAAACTCTAAGCATCCATGGCTATGTCAACTCACTTGAAGCCATAGTCCAAGATCAGGTTAGGACCCATGGAAATATTACCGGGGAGTCCATTTATCTAGAATTAAGTCATTAACTTCGTGAACTGTGTGAAGAGGAGCCTACCCATTCTAGCCACAAATACACAAACATAATCTATGTAGAATCCCATTGGACTTCCTTGGAAATTTCCGCCATGGAGGACCTTTCCGTTGACATGGTCAATCATAGGATTTTCATTGGGTGAGTTGATATTTTTCTCAATTTTGGCCATGGATTGCTTTATCTTCTTCACGAGAGGGGCCAACCACTTGGGACTAGATTGTAGATCATAGAAATATTACCTTGGATTCTTTAGAGTATTCATGCTATAATATTCTCTTGATAGCTCCTAAAATGGGCTGTCTCTGAGAATCCATTGAAGAAGTTTTGTAGATTCTATCTAGCCTACATGTGGATTCATCTAGTGGATATACAAGATCAAGCATGCAACAGATGACATCATCAAAAAGTACAAAGCAAGGTTTGTTTCAAGAGAGTTCTCTTAGAAAGAGGGAGTTGGCCTTTGATTTTGAGATGAAGGATATTGGTTTAATGAATTACTATTTAGTATTAGAAAGTATGATAAAATCTAGGTGAGATATTTCTTGGTGAAGGGAAGTATGTTGTGAAGATCCTTCAGAAGTTTAGCATAGTGGATTGCAAATCCATGGAAAATCCCATGGTGAAAAACCTGAAGAAGTTGAGAGACTTTGATTCTAATCTAGTAGACCCCTCCATGTACTGGTAGTTTATCGACTCATTGATGTATTTGGTTAATACTAGGTATGACATTTACCTCATTATGAACACGTTAATCTAGTTCCAAGTGGAACCGATACATGAGCATTGGATATCTGCAAAGAAAATTTTGAGATATTTGTGTGGCATTCTAAATTATGGTTTAATATATGTCTCAAATAGTGATGCTCCTATCCTCTAACTCAATGCATCATAGTCAAGAACAAAAGGATTAGTGAAATAAGGTAGTTCTAGAACTGGACAATTTCTCATCACCTCCTTCATATTGTCAAACTTCCTCTAGGACTCATCTATCTCCCTGAACACCCCTTTCTTTGTTATATCTATGAGCAGTGTATCCAAATGTGAAAACCCCTTAACAAACTTCCTATAGTAGCTACAAATCTTGAAGAAACCATGCAAGTGTGAAATATTGTTTGGGGGTGGCCAATCCATTATGGCCTCAATATTTTCTCTATGCACCTGTACCTAGTTACCATCCATCTATGGATGTCATTCTAACCCATTGCTCAT
Source organism: Picea sitchensis (assembly GCA_010110895.2). NCBI lineage: Eukaryota > Viridiplantae > Streptophyta > Pinopsida > Pinales > Pinaceae > Picea > Picea sitchensis. The sequence continues at coordinate 61,929 of SNQJ01S0001494.1, read as the reverse complement.
ATGGAAACTCTCCGACACTTCCTTAACCAAAAATTTTATTAGTATTATCTTCTCAAGTTTACACACAACATCATTACAACATTTAATATTTGACAACCAATCACATGTTATCATAGTTCTATTTGCATATGACATACATGAAACCATTACCATATGGATTACAACATATCCGTGTGCAAGAAACATTTTACCCATGCCCACGGTGCATATGTATTACAATTGTCTTCCTTTTGCATTCACATGCATAGACATGTCTTCATGTTAATAGGCATACACATCTTCTTAACACAACCATGATCTTATAAACTTTCTCATATGCCTATATAACTTTACCTCTTTTATGAGTACTATCAATAATCCAAAGGAATCTTGTTTCTTTGCTTAACTAGATTATTCCAAAAACAAGTTTCATTCACTATAGGCCAAGTAGTTAACCTTACAAATTTACATCAGTCCTATTAACATGAGAAGTTATACATACAAGGCTTAGTCTCTTTATTCAGGAAGAAATTATAATTTCTAAGGGTTCCATCACCCCATTCTTACAAGAGGTATTGCAACCACTGGTTCCTTCATTCTCTAGACTCCAGCAACCCTTCACAGTTAGGTATTACCATTAATGTCTATCAACTTATTCCCACTCTTGTATAACCAACTATCAATCCATCAAGTGACAAAAATTATTCTGCTGTAAGAAATTCCAACACAAGATTTCAATCTGCAATCCTTCTTTTAAAGGAACTTACACATGTAGTAAACAAAATTTTAATGCAGAGAAATATTCTTGATAGGCTCACCTTATCCTTGATATACTTGTCCTATGATTTTTCTATGGACCATATAGGCCTAATGTTTGAACTATTCTCTAATACTACTCTATAACACACCCAACCCCTTAACCCTTAATTAGGCTAGAGGGGTGTCAAAATTCCTCTTTCACCAAGTGATTCATATCTGTAAATAAACCTCGTAGGTTACTTCTGCTCACTGAGAAATTTCCAACAACTGTAACCATGCTCAAAACCAGGCTCTGGATCAAAATCTAGAACCTCCCAAACATTTTGGGATTTCATTTATGAAATCCACCTCATTTCCAAGTGGATCCTAGTCACTGATGCCCTCCTACGTGGCAGTGAGGTGGAACCTACCACCTGGCCCATTGGGCCCTCTAGGTCAATGACCTCGATCACTTTTTCCAAGCTTCATTGTCGTCAAGGTTCTCCCCCCATGGAGTATAATTCACCCCTCCAATAAAGAACTTTGATGGGTTCATTCCCCCCAGATCCAATATCTCTTGATCCCTAGTCTTCAAATGATTCGATCATTTCAGTGCCTCTAACTTGCATAGTGATTAATTCCCATCCAAACACTTAATCTCTAGAAGAGTAGGAACTAGTACATTTGGGTCATTTTCTGATGACGTGTTCATAGCAATTGCCACTTTATATTGTCGGGAGAACAATAAACATCAAATTGTTGAGATTTGGGTACCTTGGAAAGTGGTCCCCTTGTGTTTGTGAGCCTCTAAACACAAGTGGGAAATTATTTGTACCATGTACTTTATGTCTAATTTCACTTTGACTTAGGATATTTAAGTCAAAAGTGAAATTTGGTCATTTTAGCCTAAAATGACATTTAATTCACTTTGTGGGTGAATTGAGGGACATAAAGTGAAACTATGAAAACTTAAGTAAAGTGGGTTTTAAGTTGATATTCTTTTGAGATGGTCTCAACCATTGATTAGGGATGAGATGAGATGATCTCATCCACACATAATTTAGATTTCCTTATGATTCCTTAAGGAGGGTGCAAGGGAAAATGAGAGGTTCATTATTCCTTGTTATGTTAACCAAGAGATTTGGGAGAGGAGCATGAGGAGGAGGTTGGATCAATTATGTGAGGAAATATTGGGATCTTCTACTCATGGAGGCATCCACAAATCTTATTCCATCATTTTATTTTTGGAGCTTGTTCTTGTTAGGAGGAGGGCACACTTGAGGAAGAGGGCGCACAACTAGTAGGGAGGACTTGCAGATCTTATATTGCAGTGAGGACAGTTTCAGTGGAGAGATACATCACATATTCAGATTACTGTGGGAGGGTTTCTCCATCAGATCTTCCAGTTGGTAGAGCACTTCAATTCAGTGGTCTTGGAAACTTGTGAGAAGGGTGCACCATCCTAGGGAGCATCTTCATCATTTCGACTTGTGTTCTAGTTTGGTTCAAGATTATATTGTATCAAGTTCATCTATTTATTGTACTTTTTGTATTCCGCCATCTTTTCTCCACATGTATACACTCATATATACCTTTGTTCATTTTCATGTATGCTAGTGTTTATAACAACATTATTTTATCTCTAAAATGTCTTTAGGTGTGTTGCATAGCTTATGGTATGCATGTTATAACATATTGTGACAAAAAATGCATGCTAGAGCACCTTAATGGCCTATGTAACCGTAAAATAACAACAAAGAAGTTACTGAATAATTTGTTTATATAAAACAACAACAAACCCTTCTTTGATATTTGAAACTTAGAGAAAACTTGAGGTCAAAGATAGACCTAGTTGGGAGTTTGTTAGGACCTGGAAAATATTCATGGTATTAGATCTTGGTGGCTGATTTTTGCTGAGTTTTGGAAAACATCTTGGTGGACTATTTTAGACATCTTTTGGGCATATTTGTTGGACAACCATTGACTGATTTTTGTGGAATATTGTTGGCATAATTTTGTCGAGAGTTGTATAGCAGTTTGTGGACATTTCTTCTGTCTCTTTTCACACCTATGTGGTAAGAGTGAGGCTGATTTTTCACAACCTCTTTTCACACCTATATTGCTAGGAGTGAGGTCAGTGTTCATTTTCCTCTTTTCACACTTGTGTTGACAAGAATGAGCCAACATTCCTTAATAGTTGTAGCATCATTTTGAGTGCAATCGACAATGATGTCAGCATATTAGATGCATGTGGAGGATAGGCTAGCTAGAGCTAGCAATTGGTCTCCTTGGAAGGCTAGGATCATCTTTTTCTTAGAGGACCTCAAACTATGGGATATAGTTGAGGGAGTTTCTCTGATTCGTCCTTTTACTTCTCCCATATTGTTAGTAGAGTTTAGGAAGAAGAACAAAAAGGAAAAGAGGACGATGTGTGATGTAGTGAGGGATCAGATTATTCCCCACTTAAATGGGAAAGCCTATGCATTTGAGATGTGGGCATCTCTTTGCAATCTTTACCAGAGAACTAATCATAACCAGAAGATGGTTCTGTATGATTGACTTAGGGGAATTTGTATGCTCCAAGATGAGTCAGTTACTTATTTCCTTGGATGATACACCTAGATTAGAGATACACTTAGAGATGTTGGAGAGGTAGTGGACCCAAATTCTATGGTGAGGATAGCCTTAAACAAATTTACCAAACCATGGGGTCCATTTGTTCGTGGCATTATTTCTAGGTAGATCATTCCCACTTGGGAGAGATTGTGGGATGATTTAGTTTAGGAGGAGACTAGATTTATATTAGAGATTTCTGGATAATAATAGATATTGCAGGGTGATGAAGACCTTTCTCTTTAGAAAAAGGGAAATAATAAGACCGACATGGGAGGTCGACAGGGTCCCAAGTTTGGGGCCCTGCCACAGGGAGAGAGAAGTGGTGGGAAGAAGAGATACATGAGAAAAGTGAGATGTGTTTCTTGTAGGGATATGGATCAATATGTAGGACAATTTTCTAGGAAGAAAAAAAAGTAGCAGGATGTTTCAACAGTGACAACAGAGGAGCTTGAGTTCGATGAACAATTTGTGAGAGTGTGCATTCGCTACTACTTTATATCTTGTTACACCATATAGAATTAGGTGGGGAGAAAGATTTTATTATGACCTATTGACTCATATTAGTGATTCAGAGGGAGCTCAGACTCATTTTTCATGGACACCATCGTTAGGGTTGACTGGTCCACCAGGGACATCTTCATTTTAGAATTGTCGAGACAAAGGGTTGGTGCAGGGGCTTCAAAGAATCAAATATTGATGAGGAGGAGATGCAGGGCACCACGAAGGCTTGAGTCCAACTTGGTTACATATATGGGAAGATCAGGTTATGGATCCAGTTCATATGGAAGTTACGTGGCGAGAGGCCAAGTTGAGGGTCTTGGTAAAATGACGAGATCCAGGTACTCTTGTTGAGATACCAAGAGGGAGAGAATATTGGTGAGATGCCAAGAGAGTGACTCTTGGTGATGCTAGCACTAGAATTCACCTTTGGATTGTTTTGAAGGTAAGCCCAATACCCATCCTAGTTTTATGTCAAATGTTGGGTTTTAAAGAGGAAAATTGGGCACAAACTCGAGATGATATCGTTTTAACTCAAAAAATTGGACTAGCATGCATAAGCAATTGAGGTCTGGAATCAACTTTAATCAGTAATTTGGAGTAAGCATGAGTAGAGGGAAGACTTTGGTGAGGAGAGTGTAGAGGTCTATCGTAGACATCACATCTTCCAGCATCCCAAAGAGGAAAAAATTAAACAAAATATCTTCCTGAATTCAGATCTCAAAGAAACTGAAAGGAATTATTACAACACTATAATCGAACATTCATCATAATACAGTCAAACTAATTCATGTGAATCAGTTAATCATGACATCTTTCATTGTTAGAGGAAAACAAGAGGGAGCAACAAAGTTGACTGTCATTAAACAAGAAATCTCATATTATAATGCATAACCAAAGAACCAGAAGCTTCATTAAAACTTTACAATACACGAGATTTTCTCTACCATCGACCTTAACAAAATATCAAAAATATCTATTTATACTTAAAACAGTCCTTGACTATCAGGAGTGTGATCTGATCACTACAATAAAAGATTTGCGTCAATGACTTCTTATGTCATACTGAATGTGTGTTCCTTTGTCAGACACGAGCTCAGGTCAACATGGGTCTGAAGGGAAAATTTCTCGTAGGGGTCCCACGAGATGATGGTTCAGTCCCCATGGTCAGAACTTCCATGCCTTCCATTTATGGGGTGAAACTAGGTTTCAAATACCTCCCCCCATTTCCATTAACTACTTTTGTTGGGACCAGGAAAAACCTGACACCCATAATTGTCCCAGACATGCTCATGGCTCCTTTGAGTCAATTTTGGTAGCTCAAGGCCACACAAATCTTTCTCTATGACCAACTCGAGTGCTTCAACATTTTGTGCAACTCCTTTCCATCACCCCACGTGACCTCGAGCCATGACCTTACACATCCCCCATATGAAAATTTGGGATTTCACTTGTCAAGAGTCTTCACTCCCCTTGACTTCAAATATCTCGACGTTTGATTTCGCGAAATGACCCATCTAGATCGACGGTCAGAGTTTCTTTGAAATTTATGACCACGATCATTTACTTGAACAATCTCAACCACTTGCTACTCGACAGGTGCTTTCCTTTTCTTTATGGCCCTGCTTCCATATGACCGCAGGCTGTGATCATGGGACCAATTCTCAGGCGCGTCGTGATTTCACATTCTATGAAATCATGTTGTGCTCTGATGCAGGAGCATCGCCAACTCAGCATGCGTGGAGCCAGCGCATGTGTTTTTAAACACATGACATATAAAGCTGGATAACTCTTTTTGAATTTTCAATTAAGATGAAGCCCCATATCCTTCAATGAAACATTTATGAAGGAGCGCCTGTTGTATTACAACAGACCTCGAGCCTTACGCTCTTGTCTGAATTAGATAGGAGGCATTAAATCTAGTTAATACAGGTAGATAGATGTTTAAGTCTAGATTAGACAG